>ML784130.1:273713-303103 GCA_009831015.1 Picea engelmannii | reverse complement strand
TTGCAGAAGCTCTAAACATAGGAAAAATGAGAATACTTGAACATGAAGTTGCCATTGATAAAATCAAGGATAATGTGGCTAGTGAATTCAGGAAAGAAGCCACGACAACAAAACATTCGCACATAGAAGAACCATAGAAACAATGTGCCTTCAAGAAACAGACTTAACAACATAATTTGAGAAAAAGATCAATCTAAACCAAAATATGCACCAGGAAGAAACATAAAAAATTAAAGTCACACATGATCGTGAAGTTGCAAGGCTCAAATGTGAACAATTATAAATCAATGCATGAAAAGATTGAAGAACAAGTCCAAAAATTGCAACAAGATAATCATCTTTTGGAGAAGATTGTAGAAGAATGCAAGACAAAAATAATGGTCCTAGAAATAATTAGAGAAGAAGCCATCAGGGAAAATGAAACACCATATCGTCCAAAAACTCAAAATGCATATGACCATATCGTCCAATGGAAATATGTTTATTGTAGAAGAAAGCAAGACAAAAATAGTGGTCCTAGAAATAATTAGAGAAGAATCCATCAGTGAAAATTAAACACCATATTGTCTATATCGTCCAAAAGCTCAAAATGCATATGACCATATCGTCCAATGGCAAGATGTTTGTGATAATCCTCCCAACAATTTTCCATTGTATACAACCAAGAAAAATATTAAAGACTAAATATTACTCAACACAGGGAAATCCATTCTCAATAACATGGAGAATACTCAATTGAAGGTAGAAAAATCTAGCAGGAAGTTATGGAGAGCAACCAAAGAGCTACTAGAACAATTCAGAATAGAAAACAAAGTAGACTTGGGAAAATCAAGATCAACTCATACAATGATAGAAGATGTCAAGACCAGAAGGAATATGAGCATGATGGCTATTGAAGATACAAAATAAATTAATCAGGAAATACTCAATAAAAGAATAGTGAAGCCAATTAAATTGATCCCGATAATTGAAAAGTTCATATAGCACGTGGAGGAGGTGTTAAGGGAAAAATTCATAAATCCTATTTGTGATGAGGAACTGGAACTTGAAAAGATCCAGTTAAAAACAATAGAGGCCATACTCGAGGACTTCAAACTATGGAGAAGCTTCATCGAAAAAAATCAATCACCAAAACCCACTTGATCATTGTAACTGAACATTGCATTATAATCATTTTTTGTAATCATTGTAATATCCCAATTAGGAATGAGAACTGAAGTGTCGTAACTGTGCATTGATAATTTAGAAGTTACAGAATTCGAACTGCATCTCTTCATATTCTATAAAAGAGATGAATGTAAAGAAGAAAGGACTTTTGTGATTTGTATTGAAGGTGGTACTATTACTCCTAATTAATAAAGAGCAAGGGACATTTTCAGGAACTATGATCGTGGTGAATGTATTACAAATTATTCTTGATGCATTTGTTCTAATTTGAGTATCTCATGTTCAAGTGTATGATTTTTTTCTTCAATGATCATGTATGCTCAAATTGTCATGGTTTCCTCTTTTGAATGCAGTTGTAATATTGTTGTAGGCAATAACAATTAATTGCTATTGTTTTTTTAATAATATTATTGTGCTTACATTCCATTTGAATCTATGAACTATTTCTAATTCAAAAGGCTATTTTCTTGATTGTATTCAATCTCCTTTAGTTAGATCCTGAACATGATAGGATTATTATTGTTTATTATTGCATCTTAGAATAGTTATAGGTAGCATCATTCTAGTTTATTTTAGATATTAATTCAATTGAGAACCTTCGGTTCTCATATTCATATTTAGATAGTAGTTTTAGTTTGGCAACAAAGCCAATATATTGTTCGGAAACACCATCCCAAATGAGAGTGAGTCTAATAGGGACTTGCCATTGGGTGTTCTCCCTTACCTGATTGAACGAGCCTTTTGGACCCGTCAACAATGAGTTATGAAAAAATATCAAGCCCCCGAGTAATAATTCAAAATGCAAGGGGAAATGTTGAAACATTGTGTCTGAACCTGCAAAAGATGACATTTAACAGAATTGAGTATGATTAGAAAACACTTACCAAAGATGAAAATGCAGAGAACTAAAATTCAGTTGTTGCTTTCACGATTCAAAAAACTCAAATGATCAGTAGTTTTAGAGCATAGTTTTCTCAATGAGGGACTCTCGAATGCAAAATTCAAGTGAGGAAATCAATTATCCAAATTCAAATTTAAAGACTTCAAGGGATAAATCTAGAATGAAATCTCAATCATTTAGACTCATGGTGTTCTTCATCCCTGCTTTTAATGAATAAATCATTCCATGCATGCAAGGTAACTTTGATTATGGTGGTCAACTCAATGTCCCTGTATAATGGTGGTTGCACACAAACCTTCTTCAAAGGAAAATTGATTATCAGCTCCATGCTCTTTGGTGGCTTTGTTCCCTTTGTCGATACCAGAGTAGCTTCTTCCCCTATCTCTTTCCCTTTTTCTTATGGTGTTTTTGAAGACTAGCGGGTGGAGGTTCTTCTCAGAGGCATTATTCATGTAATGAAACTATCCATTGATATAATGAGTTATGAAAAAATATCAAGCCTCTAAGTAATAATTCAAAATGCAAGGGGTGATGTTGAAACATTGCGTGTGAACCTCTAAAAGATGACATTTAATGGAATTGAGTATGATTAGAAAAAAATTACCAAAGATGAATATGCAGAGAACTAAAATTCCATTGTTGCTTTCACGATTCAAAAACACAAATGATTAGTAGTTTCAGAGCACAATTTTCTCAGTGATGAACTCTCAGATGTGAAATGCAAGTGAGGAAATCAATTATCCAAATTCAAATTTAAAGACTTCAAGGCCTAAATAAAGACTTCAAGGCCTAAATGTTACCTTCAACTACTAAAATCACATAAATAAACTTTGATGATTGGAAGTGGGTAGTCAAGTCGCTTAATATATGTTTCGACACTTTTGAAAATTGTTTCTTTTTGGAGTGCTCTACTTTGCTTATCTGGACTCAGTAAAAATGTGTATCAGAAGTTACAAAAGTTGCATTATTGTGGCACCTTTTAACGAACCCTTGAGAGCATATTTGGGGAACATTGCATTAGCTTCATCGATGCTCTTTCTTTCACTTGTCGGAACTCGATAGACAATGTATCATAACCCTTTAAAGAAAATTTATGACACTTCTTCGTAAAAATCCAAAAAGAATATTCTACAAATATTCTTTTGACATTTCGAAAAATATTTACTTATGAAACTTTGTCATTGACTGCCAATTTGACTATCGATGCACTTCACCTCACTAATCGACTTTCAATGAAAATGTTTTACGTTTGGAAACCTATCAGGGTATAATAAAAAGGTAGTGTCGTGTAGCTTATTAGACTTCAGTAGAAAGATAAACCTTACTATTGGCATTTAGAGAAAACATATGACTCATTACTTTCTTGCTAACCCTCAATGCAATTACTAGACTTCAAGAGAAAAGTATTCATTGGTGTCGACATTTGGAGAAAACTAATCTTGCACAGGTTTTTCAAGATCGTTGATGGGTCTATCAAAACTTCTGGAAATAGTATGTTTTTTGTGTTTTTCCACTAATTTTTTTATTATTTCTTTTTAGGAAAACAAATGCATAAGATACATTGAAATAAAATGGAAATGGTGAAATATCAAAAATCCAAAAAAACACTACAAATTTTAGGGTGTGTTGTGCACTCAACAAATGACGATTCATTGAACAAAACTAACATTTATGCTTGTACCTTTGATCACAACCAAACTATTTCAAATGATACAGACTTGGAAAATCAACATAAAACAAATAATACCAATAGGTTCTTCTATACTCCATTCATAAATCACTCCATGCCTTGTCACCACGCCAGGGAGTCTTGTATTTAGAGTTGGTACTCTATTGGAGTTGTTGTTGATAAAACCCAGATATTGTAGTCTCTTGTAACACATAATACAAAAAGTTTATACATATATCTCATGTTATTTGTGTTCATTATGGTGATGGTTTAATGTTTTTTATTATTCATGAATGTTGTTGATACATGGAAGTAGCTCGGTACAAATGAATAATATGTTTGAAGTGGTTGCTAACTAAAGTTTTGAAAGAAGTGTAAAAAGAGCCCTACACTGATTCACCCCGCCCCCCTCTTAGTGTGGTCGGTGTGTCCCACAATTGGTATCAGAGCAGGCCTTCATCATAAACCTTACAAGCTTGAAGGAGATCCATGGACACACAAATGGATGAGCATGCAGATGCAGTTCCCCTATTTGATGAGATGGAGTAATTGGCATGGAGAATAGAAATGAAAGGGTATTTGAAGGCAAAATGAGCAGGTGTTTGGAATACAATTGTTATTGGACCAATTCCTTCAAAGAATGAGTCAAAATTTGCAGCAAAGAAGAATAATGCAGTAGCATTCAAGACCATCTTGAATGGACTCTCAGGTTATGTCAAATAATTCATAGGAAAGTGTACCTCCACCAAGGACCTATGGTTGAAGCTAGAGAAGGTTTATGAAGACAAAGAAGACAATTCCATCAATGACAATGAAAGTAAAGACTCTCCAAAATCCTTTGGTTGCAATAATTCTAAGTGTGATGATGTTGGATGTTCTCCTGCAAGTGAAGAAGAAAATCTAGAGATAGTTTTTATAGAATCAACCAACATTTACCTTATAGATGAAGAGGAAGATTTGATGAAGTCTAAAGATTTTTTTTTATCTGAGTTAGACGATGTTAGCATGGAAATAGGACATTATTCAATCACTTTTGAGTATCTTGAAAAATACACTAAGGAAGTCCTAGAAAAGTACCCAAGTCATACCATGGCACTAAAGCAAATGCTCAAAGAACAAGAAGAAAGCAAAAAGACTCAATTAGAAGAAAAGGAAGAAGAGATTAAGAGACTAAAGAATGAATAATTAGTCAAGTAGAAGAAAATAAGAAGGTAGATGATGAGCTTAGAAAAAGCCTTGAAGTCAATGTCAATCTGAAGACCCAAAATGAAGAAGCCAAAGGATAGACGAACTATTGAAGAATCAAGTAAATGAAAAGGAAGAATCATGCCATAAGCTGGAAGCATAAGTAGTTGATCTTAGAAAGAAAACAAAGAAGTCAAAAAGGTTCACGAACAACTCAACAATCTTGGATGAAATCATGGATAATCAAAGATCACCAAATGATAAATCAGGTCTTGGATACAACAAGGAAGTTCCACACTTTGAAGCTAGCACTTCTAAGAAGCATGAGGTAAGCCCTTCATATTCAAAAGGTGGAAGCAAAGATGTAAGTCAAGAACCTACACAAAGCAAGGAAACCTTCAAAAGAATAGAGCAAAGAAGACATCAAGAAGCCATCCCTACACCTCAAAGAAAATTTAGAAGAGAGACACCTTCAAGGTGAACACCAAAGCAAAGGTATGAAAATATTTGTCATGGTCACTGCTTCTCATGTAATGAATATGGTCACAAAGCTTAGGAATGCATACATTATTCAAGGAAAGATGTTGGAAGATTCCATAACATCCTAAGATGTTGGAGATGTAATCAAGTGTTGCACATTGTCACACCATGAGATGTTACAACTGCAGTGGGTTTGGCTACAAAGCTCATGATTATTGGAATTCAAGGAGACGATCAATGAGGATTGCTTCATATAACATGGCAAGAAGAGCACATGTAACTTGGAAGGAAGACAATGTTGAAATGATGGAAGCTCAAAGTACAAGTATAGAGAAACTTGGACACTTTCAAAAGTGGATGAAGAAGACTGAACAACAAGATATGAATGAAGACATAAAGAATGAGGAAAGCCTTACATTTTCTAAGGAATACATGAGCTCCTATGGGAAAAATCGTGTATATATGCGGTCTGTCTGAAGAAAATTCATGTACATACGTGAGCTATATGCGGTGAAGTCACATACATGAGGTAAAGCCCTTAGAAAGAGGGGTGTATAGATGAGTTGCACCATGGTTTGATGGTACAACATAGTTTATGCAAGGTCTGAGATGATATGCTTCAATTTTTCATGTTTGTATGTGTGTTTGATGAATATATGGTTTAGCTTTGGAGCATATGCTTGAGGTCTCTTTTGGATGCATGGTACTAACCCTAGTTTGTGGATTGACGCATTTTCTGTTGAGGTACAGTGATGGCTATGTTAAGTACTTTATCAGTAAAGTTTTTGGCACTTTGTTTATGAAGTACATCATTGGTGATGTGATACTAGTTACAGGTATATCATTGATCTATTGAGGCATGTTATTGGCACATGTCTAGAGGTGTTATTGATGCATTATACTTGCTGTAGTGAATGTTTTTGGGGCAGATCCATTGTAGTACATGGCTGGTACATATGTGAGCTCCTTTGACATATCTTGTGATGTATTATTAGAGGCATATCTTGATGCATGTATTTTACATATGGTTGAGCTACATATTGGGGCATGTAGTTGATGAGTTCATGAGGTCGTTATGTTGCACATCATTGATGAGTCATATCTTGATCTACAATTGATGCATGATTGGTACAAACTTGGTTGTTTGTTAGAGGCACTTTCTAGCAGTATCATTGGCACGTGAGTTATGGTTGATATGTCATATATGTATGGGAACACATCTTGATTGTGGTACATATTGTTGAGGTTTGGTGCATGATTGATGCACTTGTTGTGGTACAAGTGGTCATACATGTTTGGTGCATGGTTGTAGATGTTATATGATTGTAACATCCCCAACCACCAACAGGCCAGGCAATGATACCACGCGGAAATACATACATACATACATATATCTAACATGCATTTTAATCGAAATAAAACACATAACACAATGTTACTGCTACCATACAGATTCAAATGTAATAGACAATAATTCATATATGCAACAAAATACATAATCACATTCAAGCATAACAAACATGCATAACATAAAAATTAAGCACATTCATAATACTTATCTTTTCAACTGGAGCAACACCACCAACAACGTGCAAACCTTCCACGAACCTCCCAGCCTTAGACCACGCTGCTCATCACACTTAGCAATGGGTCACCCCCGAGCTGGGACCAAGCTCCACCCAGGGTAAGGGAATCCTAGACTAGGTTGAGGTTACAAGAAAACTGCACAGTGCAATCAGAAGGATTCTCCCCAGGAGCCTTCTTACGCCAACTACTCACGAACTCTCATTCCCCACATGCATGTTCCACCCAGGAGTATACACCTTCACTGTCACACAGTCCATCGGTTGTTTCACCTCCCTCTCAGGGTCTCGACAACAGGCCAGATCAGGAATTCTCAGAGCTCCGTAGTTGGTGTTGGACTCTCTTTGGGAGAAAACCACTTCCCAACAAACTCTCTCACCTAGAGAGAGTTGCTCACAGGTCTGACAACATGTCTCTTCAGCCACTTTCGACTCAATTCCAACACAATGAGGACACTCTCTCACCTAGAGAGAGTTTCTCACAGGTCTGACAACATGTCTCTTCAGCCACTTTCGACTCAATTCCAACACAATGAGGACAACAAYAAGGCTYAGTAGGGAACWKATGATGGCAACAAGCCACAATMAGTCCAGGAGTTGCGTGGCCACAAYAGCCAACTGGAAAAYGGGTATGGACACCCAAAAYGGTAACAGTCAGATGCTAAGACTCAACAAGCTCAGGAGACTACCCAGGTGCGTCGGGTTCCACAGAAGACACAGGGCGGCCCATGAATTATGGGTTTCAGAGATGCATGAGGGTATGTCGAGGTCGATGATGGAGGTTTTTGGTTCAGATGGAGGAGGACATAATACAGGAGCGAACCCCCAACACAACTAACTTCTGCAACTTTAACTGCATGTACCCAGGTTGACACTTGTCTTCCTGGAGTTGCATGGGTTTCCTTTTGCACATGTTACCTCTCCCAGGACTTAGGATAAAAAACATGTATTTTACACAGCTTTGGAATAATAATAAATTATTATTCTCAAGGACTTAATCCCCTAAGCTTAGCCCCTCTTTCCAACCTTTCAGCCCCCTTTCCCTTACCCACCTTGTGGAAGCTTAGTCCCCCATCATTGTTTCTTTGTGGTCGGTCTGCATGCAACGATGTTTATATTTTTATTAATGATCTGCATATTTACATATACAAAGTCAGGCTCATTGGCCTTGGCATTTGGCTCGCCAGCCTAATAAACACATAAGTCTCTCAGCTTATAACCACTCAGCTCACCAGCCTATAAACAAAATTACAATTTAGCAGGGGCTCAGCCTTGGGGTATTACAATCCCCTCCCCTTATTTTTGCATTGTCCTCAATGCAACTCTTTACACAACATCAACAAGATTTCCAAAATCTTCAAAAAGATGTGGGTACTCTGCCCGCATAGCATCTTCATGCTCCCATGTTGCTTCCTCAGGACCGTACCAGGTCCACTGGACCTTTACAAGCCCTATGGCTCACTTTCAGAGTTGTTTTCTCTTCCAGTCCAATGTGCGCACAAGATGCACTTGCAAGATGCCTTCTTGCTCCACTTGAATCACATTCCAATTGATTACATGATTAGCATCAGGTATATAGTTCTTATGTAATGAAATATGAAACACATTATGTATAGTCATGGATGCAGGCAATGCAAGCATATATGCAACCGATCCAATCCTTTCTAGGATTTCAAATGGTCCACAAAATCCGGCTGCCAACTTTGAACAGTTTCCCAGCCTCAGGGAACTTTTGTTGGCTTTCACTTTTAGAAACACATGTTCTCCCACTTTAAACTCTCGGTGGATTTTGTTCTTATTAGCATAAATTTTCTTTCTGTCTTGGGCAACTTTCAAAATTTGCTTAATCTTTAGCATTTTCTCTTCCATTTCCTTGAGAAACTCTGGCCCAACTTTTGCTCTATCAGTTGGGTTATTTCATCTTACTGGAGTATTGCACTTTCTTCCATAAAGTGCTTCAAATGGGCTCATCTTCAATGATGCTTGATACCCATTGTTGTAGGCGGATTCAACCAAGTGTAGGTAATCTTCCCATTTAGATGGTTTGTCCATCACATACATCCTTAGCATGTCTTCTATCACTTGGTTCACCCTCTCGGTCTGCCCATCAGAATCAAGATGATAAGCAGTGTTGAAGTTCAGATTCATTCTGAACCCCTTGAATAACCCTTTCCAGAACTTTGAGGTGAATTTTGGGTCCCTGTCAGACACAATTGTCTTGGGAATACCATGCAATTGTGCTATTTCCCTCATAAAAATATCAACAATGTTAGTTGCCTTGTGAGTAGTGTTTAGTGGAATAAAATGGGCAGCTTTCGTAAGCTTGTCCACCACCACCATGATTGAATCATGTTGCTTGCCTGTTTTGGGAAATCTTGTGATGAAATCCATTGTCACCACTTCCCACTTCCACTCAGGAATGGGTAAAGGTTGTAGCAACCCTACTGGGTGTCTATGCTCAGCTTTAACCTTTTGGCATTCCATACATCTAGCGGTGTATTCTCCAATTTCCTTCTTCATACCTGGACAAAAGTAATGGCTCTTGACTGCTACCACAGTTTTCTGATATCCAAGGTGCCCAGCATAAGGCACATTATGCATTTCTTTCAAAATCATAAGTTTCAATTCTTGGATGTTAGGTACATAAATTTTGTTCTGTACATAAGTGTTCTGTCAGTTTCCAATTTATAATTCTCCACTTTCTGTGGCATCTTACCTTGTTGTAGCTTTGCTACCAATTCCCTGTACTGCAAATCTGCATTTGCAGCTTCTGAAATTCTGCTTTTAATATCAGTTTGGTACATACTAATGGTTGTAGCATGCAATTCGTGCACTCTCCTGCTGAGTGCATCAACCACTTTGTTCTCTTTTCCTTTGATATGCTTGATATCAAAATCATATTCACAAAGAAACTCCAACCACCTACTCTGCCTAGCATTCAAGGTAGTCTAATCAAACAAATACTTCAGACCATTATGTTTTGTCCTCAATTCGAACCTCTTTCCCATGAGCTAATGCCTCCATTTCTGCAGAGCATGAACGATAGCTGCCAACTCCAAATCATGAGTGGCATAGTTTTTTTCGTGCTCTTTCAGCTTCCTGGACTCATAACATATCACAAATCCATTCTGGCTAAGGACTCCTCCCAGTCCTTCTTTGCATGCATCCGTACACACTATGAAATCCTCATTTGGATCTACAATCCTCAGGATTGGATCATTGGTTAACAAATACTTCAATCGTTGGAAGCTTTTCTCACAATATTTTGTCCACTAAAATTTCTTCTCCTTCCTCTGGAAGGAAGTGATAGGGTGAGCTATCCTTGAGAACCCTGCAATGAATCTTCTGTAATAGCCAGCTAGACCCATAAAGGATATGAATTATGTCACATTATTAGGCATTGGCCATTCTCTAATGGCTTCTATCTTCTCATGATCTACATCTATCCCATCCTTTGAAATAATATGCCCCAAGTAATGGATCTGCTTTTGATAAAAATGAGCACTTGCTCAGTTTGGCATACAGCTGGTGCTCTCTTAACACCCGCAACACCATCATCAGATGTTGTGCATGCTCTTCCTCTAACTTGGAATACACTAGGATGTCATCCAAAAAGACTATGGCAAACTTGTCCAAATAGTCCTTGAATACACCATTCATTAAACACATAAAAACAATGGGTGCATTCAACAACCCAAATTGCACCACTATGAATTCATAGAGACCATACCTTGTTTTGAAGGTGGTCTTGTTGATGTCTTCATCCTTTATCCTTACCTGGTGATATCCTGATCTAAGATCTATTTTCGAAAATATCTTAGCATCCTTCAACTGGTCAAAGAGATCATCGATCCTCGATAGAGGATACTTGTTCTTAACAATCACTTTGTTTAACTGTCTGAAATCGATACGCAATCTCAACGTCCCATTCTTCTTCTTCACGAACAAGACCGGGGAACCCCAAGGTGACACACTTGGGTGTATGTACCCCTTCTTCAACAACTCTTCAAGCTGCAACTACAGTTCTTTCAGCTCTGGTGTACTCATTCTGTAAGGATATTTCGACATTGGAGCTTCTCCAGGCATCAAGTTTACAAAGAAGTAAATATCTCTTTTCGAGGGTAGTCCTGGTACCTTCTGGAATATATCCTCAAACTCCCTTAATACCGCATGGTCTTCGATCTTAGACACCTTATCCTTAGGTGTTTCCTCCACATGGGATGCAAATAATTGACAGCCTTTCCTGTAGCACTTCTTCACTTGTATTGTTGAGATTTCTCTAGCAGTGACTGCCCTAGGAATTCCCTGCACTTTCCTTGGGTTTCCTTCCTCATCCAAGCAAGTGAATGCCTTGTTAAGACAATCTAAGATGGTGTGGCATTGGTCCAACCAGTCCATACCAATTAGGAAATGATAAGAACCTAAAGGCAAGATATTCATGTTTGCCTTAGTACTTAGTCCATTCATGTCCACTTGACATGATTTAACCGACTCAACAAATTTCCTCTTGGCTCCTGTAGCTAGCTTCACCAGCCAATATTTCTCATGCTTGCTTCTTGGTAAATGCAACCTTTTCACCATTCTAGGATCTACATAACTATGACTAGCTCCTGAGTCTATTAAAATGGTAAAGGCATGGTTATTGATCATACCTTCAACTTCAATAATGTGTGACTGATTTTATGTTTGCTTGTTGTCCAGGGTTGCGTAGATCCCGGGTACTCTACTGCCCATGTCCTCCACTGTTTCAGCTTGCTGAACATTATGGACAATTATCACTTTGCCATTTTTGTGGGGACAATCTCTGTACTTGTGGTTTCCCTGACAGCCCCAACACTGAATGGGCATCTGCCTTGGAATTTGTTCGCCTACATAAGCCATTCTCGACTCTCTAAATGATGGTTGTCCTTGAGGACTATTTCTAAAAAAGGGAGATTTGTTTCCCTTTTGCCTCTTCTCTTTCTTAAACTTCTTCTGGTCATCACAAGCCTTCCGAAAAGTGGGATTTCCTCTTTTCTACTCACAGAAGCATTTCGATCTTCTTATCGTTTCTTCCATAGTTTTGGGTCATCATATTGAATCTTGTCCCCAATGGAAGGTGGTAGTCCACTCAGATACCTTTGAATTTTGACAATATCATCCTTGATGAACGAAACATTCTTCAGTAATTCCAAAAACCTTTGCTCATATTCATCAATGGTCATGCTACCAAGCTTGAGTTCAAAGAACTCTTTCATTTTTCTGTCATAATATCTTTTAGTCAAGTATTTCTTTTCAAAATACTTCTTGAATTCTTTCCAAGTAACATCTTTCTCTCTAATGTGTTTCACCTGCACAAGTTGATCCCACCACATGGATGCCTTTCCTTTCATTTGATACATTGTAATTCTTCCTTTTGCATGAGAGGAACAATTATGTAGTTGGAAATATTTCCTCATGCCAAGCAACCATGTTTCAACATCTTCCTCTGTCTCGTGTTCTCCATCAAACGTAGGAGGCTTAATCTTATTCATTTCTCCCTTCAGTTCATCCATTCCAGATATCCTATGCTTTCTGGTAGGAGATGGGCTTGAACTACTATGTGCCCCCTTATTAGAATGTTTCAGGGAGTGGCGACGATGCCTGCTAACGCTTTTTGATCTTATTTTCTTCTCAGGGGTTTTGCGACTCCCTGATTTGCTTGAGTCAGTCTCCTTATCCAAAAAAAATTCGATTCTTTCCAAACTCTTCATCAACTTTAAGTTTAATTCTCCCTATCAATCCTTGGCTTTCAGGAGCTTTCTATTATCTACTCGGTTAGTCTGGGCATCTTTCTATAATCGCTCAATGATTTTCATCATATGCCCTTCCTTATCTATCTCTTCTCCATGTCCATTGGAGTTCGATCCTTCAACTCCCAAGTGGACGTCCATCCCTTTTACTTCATTCTCTGAACTGGAAGCAGTCTATGCCTCTTCCATTCCTCTGCACTCAATGTCAATTCACTTCGGTCCTGACACTCGTTGAACTCTACAAACACAACGTGCAGTCAACCAGAATTTGTCAGGCCATCATTCCTTAACAAATCCCACAGAATTCATAAATTGAATCTATTTTAAGAAACGTTCAGATTTCATGAATTTTTTTAGCTTTGCTCGGCTCTGTAACAATTTCAGGCCTAATCCCTTTTCTCTTAGCCCCAACCCCTGTGACCAAGGGTTGTGACCAAGCGCTAGATCGATAGGCGCTTAATCAAGACTTCGGGTTCTAAAGTCTTCATAATACATCACAACAGACTCTCGGAGTTTTGAATTAATGAACTCATGAAGTAGGGTGGATCAACGGTCCACATCTACCCAGCATCCAACGACTGACATTTGTTGTGGAACTTTTGTCATCGAAGCTTTGGGACTTCAGAGCTTCGGGACTTTGGAGCTTCGGAACTTCGGTTTTGGAAGCTTTTACGCTTGCTTCCTTCCAATCTCGCGACTTCCGAACTTCCAGCTTCTCTATCCTCCAGGCCCACATAGTACAGTTGTCACCAATTAAGGCAATGGCATGTGGTACGCCTAGGAAGGTCCATGTCACCCCAAGCGACGTCATCCATCCCCACCACGTCTACCCTTTCACTTCAAAACTTCGGGTTTCAAAAGCTTGTGCATCAACACTTTCCCCTTCTCCCGATTGTTGTAATTCCAAACTCTCCCTGGATAATCGACAATCCTTATCTCTCCCACAACCAACGGTCGAGATCCAGTTTGTGATTCCTTACTTCAGAAGTGCTTACCTCTCTTCACTTCTAATCTTTCGATTTTGCGAATTCTGAATGGTTCTCGCGACTAACTCATGCGTGACTTCTCAAGATCTAACTGTCAAGCTCTCCCCTCAGATCTAAGGTGTAGATCTCTTTCGGGACCTCGGAGCTTCGGACTTCGGAAGTTTGTGCCTCAACACACCCCGCTTCTCCCGATTGTCGAACTATGATAGGCTTCCAGGATAACCCTCTTGCACCTTCTCCATATCTGAGGATCGTAAAAGGGTTTCCTTTCCTTCTGAACAGATCCTACAACCCAGATTACTCTCCGGCCCAATACCACTTTTGTCGTGGTTTTATGATACCGCTACTCCTCCTGAGCTTCATAACACAACCAAGGTAACTTCTTGGCACTCAGGAAGGTTCCGAGGTCCGAAATTAGTCCCTCCAGACACGATTTCCACTCGAAACCTTGGGTCCAAGGACCACTTATCTAGCCCATCCAGG
This sequence comes from Picea engelmannii, assembly GCA_009831015.1. Classification (NCBI taxonomy): domain Eukaryota; kingdom Viridiplantae; phylum Streptophyta; class Pinopsida; order Pinales; family Pinaceae; genus Picea; species Picea engelmannii. The sequence continues at coordinate 288,878 of ML784130.1, read as the reverse complement.
CTCAGCATTGAAACCTTGGCTCTGATACCAATTTGTAACATCCACAACCACCAACAATCCAGGCAATGCTACCACGCGGAAATACATACATACATAGATATATCTAACATGCATTTTAATCGAAATAAAACACATAACACAATGTTACTGGTACCATACAGATTCAAATGTAATAGAAAATAATTCATATACACAACGAGATACATAATAACATTCAAGCATCACAGACATGCATAACATAAAAATTAAGCACAATAATAATACTTATCTTTTCAACTGGAGTTACACCACCAACTACGTGTAGACCTTCCATGAACCTCCCAGCCTTAGACCACGTTGCTCATCACGCTCAGCAGTGGGTCACCCCCAAGCTGGGACCAAGCTCCACCCAAGGTAAGGGAATCCTAGACTAGGCTGAGGTTACATGAAAACTGCACAGTGCAACTAGAAGGATTCTCCCCATGAGCCTTCTTACGACCACTACTCACGGACTCTCATTCCCCACATGCCTATTCCACCCGGGAGTATTCACCTTCACTGTCACACAGTCCATCGGTTGCTTCACCTCCCTCTCAGGGTCTCGGAAATAGGCCAGATCATGAATTCTCAGAGCTCCGTAGCTGGTGTTGGACTCTCTCTGGGAGAAAACCACTTCCCAACAAACTCTCTCACATAGAGAGAGTTTCTCACGGATCTGACACCTGCCTCTTCAGCCACTTTCGACTCAATTCCAACACAGTGAGGACAACAACAAGGCTCAGCAGGGAACATACGGCAGTAGTAAGCCACAATCATTCCAGGAGATGTGTGGCCACAACAGCTAACTGGAAAACGGGTATGGACACCCAAAACGGTAACAGTCATACGCTAAGACTCAGCATGCTCAGGCGACTACCCAGGTGTGTCGGGTTCCATAGAAGATATAGAGCGGCCCATGGATTATGGGTTTCAGATATGTGTGAGGGTATGCCGGGGTCGATGATGGAGGTTTCCAGTTCAGACGAAGGAGGAAATAATACATGAGCGAACCCCCAACATGACTGACTTCTGTAGCTTTAACTACATGCGCCCAGGTCGACACTTGTCTTCCTGGAGCTGCATGCGTTTCCTTTTGCACACGTTGCCTCTACGAGTACTTAGGATAAAAAACATGTCTTTTACACAGCTTTGGAATAATAATAAATTATTATTCTCAAGGACTTAAGCCCCTAATCCTATCCCCTCTTTCCAACCTTTCAGCCCCCTTTCCCTTACGCACCTTGTGGAAGCTTAGTCCCCCATCACTCTTTTTTCGTGGTCCGTCTGCACACATCGATGTTTATATTTTTATTAATGATATGCATATTTACATATACAAAGTCGGGCTCATTGGCCTTAGCATCTGGCTTGCCAGCCTAATAAACACATAAGTCTCTCAGCTTATAACCACTCGGCTCACCAGCCTATAAACAAAATTACAATTTAGCAGGGGCTTGGCCTTGGGGTATTACAATGATTGTGGGTGATATTACTTGGTTAAAGTACACCATTGGTATTACTTGTTTAACATATCCTTTGGTACATGATGTATGGGATGATATAGTTGAGACACTTGCTATGGTTCCTGGTTGATACTTGAGATACATTTCTTGACACATGGTTTGCAACATTTGGTTCATGGTATAGGCATATCATGAGTGATATGACACTTGTTTGAGGCACATGGTTGGCATGTTGTATGGTTGATTATGTTATTGGTACATTGATAGAGGCACTTGTTGATGATCCTCATACATGCTTGGTACACATTTGCCACATATTCTTGGAATATGGTTGATGCACTTCATTATGGTATATGGTATTGTGTTGATGTGCATGGTTGACACATGGTATGGCACATGATGTACTTGGTTGATGGTTTGTTCATGATTCATTGTTGACATATCTTTTGCTTCATGATTGATGTGTGAGATAGTATGTATGGTATGGCACGAGTTTGGATGATTGATGCATGGACATGTACAAGGATCGTCATAGGAAAAGAAAATCATTCTTGAACAATTGATCTATGTTTAGGTTGAGCAGTAGCATTTTCAGTAGAAGCAGATTGTAGTGGTAGGATATTGTTCATCTTCCAGAGAAGATAGGGGGAGATATACCCACATGGGGAGTTATCCTTCTTCCCCTGATTGATTGTAGAGGCATGATTCCAGAAGGAGAGATGATTGGCATCCATGCCATTAGCATTGCATCAGAGTGATATCCCTTGTCCAAAGGGGGAGATATTATTAAGATGATGGAGCAGCAAAAAGGGGGAGCATCCCCAAGTAGAATTCATTCAGGGGGAGAAACCCCAAGGAGAGATACACCCTTTTCCCTTGATGTCAAAGGGGGAGTGACAAAAACATTGATGAGGAACAATGATCACAGGGGGAGCACGAGCATTTCCATGTCTAAGTATTGACATCAATGTTGGTGTTGCCATCAATGTTAAAGGGGGAGATTGTCAGGATATGTTGTCAGTGATGTCTATGGATTGATGTCAAAGGGTTGATGTCAAGTGGTGTCATAGTGATGTCTAGATGGATTGATAGTTATGTGTTGTCATTTATGTATGATGTATGATGGGTTGATGTTCTAGATGAATTGATGTGTAGATGGATTAATGTATAGGTAGATAATTGTAGTATCATAGTATCATTGATGTCTTGTCATGCTTGATAAGAAGTACCAAATGGATGAACTCCAAAGTGGTCCCCTTATGGTGAAATCCCTCACAAGAAGACACTTTGTGAAGTCCAAATGGTTAGGTGGTTGATAATCCCTAACAGTGTGGTTAGGGAACCCAACTTTGTTTGAGGAATAATGTAATGAAGATCAATGAATTTTCAAGTGAGACTACTCTAGATGGATAGTGTTTGTCATGCCATTTCTGGTGATATGTGGAACATCACACAACTCCTCACGGCTATAGAGTTATGGCCATGTGAAGTTGGAGAAGCCTCGTGAGTTCTCTAGAAGCCCCTTGAAGGTCAAAGAAGTCAAAGTATTCTAGAAGCTCCTATAATAAGTTGGCAAGTCAAAATGGTTAGTCATGGGTTAAGTGGTTGCAACAAGAAAACAATTAAAAATAAATTAGTTGTAACTAGAAGTGGAGAGTTTACTATTTGTGGTAAAGTGGTTGTTAGTGGACAAAGTGGTTAGAAGTTGGTTAGCCCCAAAAGAAGGAAGTGGGTTAGAAGATAACCCCTTGAGGAAGCTATTTGGAGAGTATAAATAAGAGAGGAAGGGTCTCTTGTGGTGATGAATCTTTTTTAGCATATTGAAGATCTATTTTTGGTGACAGGTTCATTGCAAGTATTCACAGATGCATCAGATGTTTTGCATGTCAGAGGTAACAAGGAAGGTTGACGACGAAAGTTTCAGAGGTTCAAAAAACCCTAGTTTTTTGAAGTTGCACACGAGTTGTAGTGGGTCAGATCACGTATATACATAGGATGCAAAAGGCTAGGGGGTGCGTACATATGCTTGTTGAATAAGCGCAGGTTGTGTACATTTGAAAAGGACAAGAAAAGCTTGAGTAAATGTTAGTGCAAGGTTCATGAAGTTTGAAGCAAGTTCCCAGGATATCATTCTACAGGTTCAGATCTGCTACAAAATTTTTGGTATGGTTATATGTTGTCTTGATTCTTAGATTTTCTCATGGTATGGTGAATGCTTCAAGCATTCTTGTTATGATGTTTGGATATGGTAGATGTTGGTTGGTTAGTTGAGTAGTTATGTTCTAATATGGTTGAGGGATATCTATGTTCTTTGATGGTGTATGGATGAGGAACATGAATAGGTTGTTGGATGGTGTAGATTTGTTTATGGTTGTAATGGTACAGGTTTGGCAATGACAAGTTACTGGTGGATTTGACAGAGGCAAGAAAGTTTCTGAAGTGCAGAAGAATGGATGCCCTAGTGTTATGAAGGTGTACATAGGATGACAAAGGGACGATGTGTACATATGCGTGTTGCAGTGTAGGAAGATCATGTACATACACAAGCTACAGTATAAACATGTTGCGTACCTGTTGGCAAATTAGTTTTTGTTTACAAGTAGGGTCTTGTACTTGGGGATTGGATTCCTCACATCTTAGTTGGTGCTGAGATCTGCAAGTCAAGTCTTGTATTTAGAATTGGTACTCTGTTGGAGTTGTTTCTGTTTTTCAGTTGTTGCTGATAAAACCCAGAGATTGTAGTCTCCTGTAACACATAATACAAAAATTTTATACATATATTTGGTGTTCTTTGTGTTCATTATGGTGATGGTTTAATGTTCTTTGTTATTCATGAATGTTGTTCATACATGGAAGTAGCTCAGTAAAAATGAATAATATGTTTTAAGTGGTTGCTAACTAAGGTTTTGAAGGAAGTGTAAATAAATCCCTAAACTGATTCACCCCCCCTCTCAATGTTGTCGGTGTGTCCAACAATTTCATTTAGAGAAAAGTAAGCTTGAAAAATCATGTTTGGTTCAACTAGCCACTGGAACCAAAAGAAGGATCAATGAGACCGCCAAAGATTGTTTAATAAGTCTAAATGGAGTGAGTACTAATGTCGATATGAATATCATACCATTAGGATATTATGATATTCTAATTGGAATAGATTGGTTGGACAAGCATCATGATGTCCTAGATTTCCATAACAAGACAGTTGCATGTATTGATGAAGAAGAAAAACAAAGCATTTTGAAAGGAATTCCAAGACCCATTTCTATAAGGGAGATTTAAGCCTTACGACGAAAGAGATGTTTCAGGAAAAGATGCTAATTGTATGTAGCTCATGTGGAGGAGTCGGAAAAGACCAAAGGTCCAAGTCTTGAATATTATTCAATATTGCAAGAGTTTGAGGATTTATTCCAAGAAATACAAGGATTACCACCAAAGGGGGATATAGATTTTTCTATTGATTTAGTACTAGGAGTTGCCACAGTGTCAAAAAATCCATACAGAAAGAGTATTCCAGAATTAAGAGAATTACAAATGCAACTAGAAGAATTGTTGAAGAAAAGTTACATACAACCAAGTATTTCACCTCAGGGAGCACTAGTACTCTTTGTTAAAAAGAAAGATGAAATGCCAAGATTATGCATTGACTTTAGACAACTAAATAAATCCATTGTGAAGAACAAATACCATTTATTCTGAATTGACGACCTCTTTGATAAGCTGAGAGGAGGAAATATTTTTTCTAAGATAGAGTTGAGATCATGATATTACCAGCTAAGAATCAAGGAAGAAGACATCACTAAGAAAGCTTTTAGAACGAGGTGTGGACATTATGAATTTGTAGTGGTGCCATTTGGATTGACCAATGCACAAATTGTATTTATGTGCTTGATGAATGACATATCCATAAATTATGTAAGGCCTACCTATTTCAGAGCCTCAATAAAACCAAAAGGTACTACCATGAACTCGTAATGCCCAAACGGAGTTTGACAGGCAGTTTTAGGAATATCACCTTCCTTAATCCTTAACTGGTGATACCCTGATTGTAGATCATTTTTTTAGAAAAATGTTGCTCCTTTCATCTGATCAAAGAGATCATATATATATGGCATTGGGTACCTGTTTTTCACTGTAGCATGGTTCAAGTCTCTGTAATCTATACATAGTCGTAAGGAACCATCCTTCTTCTTGACAAAAATTACTGGTGCACCCCAAGGTGAGACATTAGGCCTTTTTAGCATTAAGTCAAGTAGTTCCTTCAACTGCATTTGCAACTCACAAATTTCTAGCGCCATCATCCTATACGATGTCTTGGGAATTGGATCTGCACCAGGTTTTAGCTCAATGGTAAAATCAAGCTCCCTATCAGGAGGTAACACAAGTAATTCTTTCGAAAAAACATCCTTAAACTCCGACAATACTAGGTTGATCCATGGAGGGTCCTTTCCCTTCATTGACTGCTTCCACTACATATAATCAGCAACCTTGCCTTATGCAACATTTAACCTTCATGATCGAGATAAAGTGTAGAGACACCTTCCTCTGTACACCCTAGATCTCTACTGACCTTCCTTCATCATCAACACAAAGCACCCTTTTCGTGAAAAAATCTACCATGGATTGATGGGCTTCTAACCAGTCCATTCTAATTATTAGGTCATACGTGCCTAGAGCAGTGACGTACACCTTCAACCTAGTAGTACGCACTCCTAGGTCTACTAGACAATTATCGACGTTGGGTTCTATTGCTTGTTTTTCTCCCGAAGCCATCTCGACTTGTTTAAAGTCATCGTGCTTGTAGGTTGCCAACCCACACTTTTCTATTGCAAAAGGTGAAATAAAACTATATGTAGCACCAGAATCAATTAAAATTTTAACATTGACATGATTTAGCGCACCTGACGACTCCACCATAGTGGATTGATTCTATGTCTGGCGGTTATCAACTGTTGCATAAATCTGGTGGCTATTACTCACTCTTCCCATCGGGGCCTTTCCTTCCTTATGCACAAACTCTCATTGTGACTCTGGATAGTCACGCTGGTAATGGGGTCCTCCACACCCCCAACAAGTAACATGAGATGGAACCTGCACACTGCCTTGTGACACTCTCTGAAATGAGTTCCTTCCGCAGGAACCCCTGCACCTACCTACTACTCCTTGAGAAGGTCGTGGACATGCCTGCATCATTGGCGATGAGTGGGATGTTGCACTTGCTGCCATTGAAATATATGTTGTAACTATGGGAGTTTGATATTTTGTAGTTCTTTGGTGATGTCCCCTGGTGGAGGCCCTTCCTCTAAGTCCCTCGACTCTACAGGGTTACCCACTCTAGATGGTGGGGGTTCCACTTCGACATCTGATGACTGACGTCCCTTTAATGTCTCATTAATAGCCTATCAATAGCCTCTAAGGAGCGTAAAATAAGAGTTAATTCAGGCGATGGTGGTGGTAGCACCCACATTTGTGGTCCTTGCGACGGTGCCCCTCGACCTCGATGTCCCCGAGTCTTAACCATCTTGAATAACTAAATCTGCACCAAACCAAATGCTTATCAGGGAAGAGTTTAAGGCATTCCACTTTTTCTCAAACTTATACTTGCAAACATAGGGTTAGGTGTAAGTTTTTTTTTTACTTGTTTGTAAACCGACATTACTCTCTTTAGGTAAGTGGCTTAGGTCAGGGTTAACGCATCTAAGCTTGGTAACTTCATCCAAGTAAGCTACTAACTTGTTTTCTTGCTAGCTATGCTAGCACTGTGGGTACTCGTCGATTACCCTAACTTACCCATTTAATGAAGTGTCAAACCCTTCTCTTTAATACTTTACATCCTTATAAAGCTTCTCTCTTTATGTAATTGATCCTTTATAATTAGTTATAAAATCCCCTCTTAATCTCATTAATTAATGTTCATTAACATTATCAACTTATAATATTAATTTAATCATTTTAATCATTCACATTATATTAATTAATCATTAATATTAACATTAATTATATTAAATGTAACTAACCTTAAATTATATGCATCATAAACCTTAAACTTATCCTTATTCATTAATATTATGTTACTAATGTACCTCCCTTTTTATATATGTTTATATACATTAACCCTAATATATATGTATTTAACCCATATATATATATATATATATATATATATATATATTCATTCTTTTTAAATATATTAAATTCAATGAATACAATTTTTTTTTTAAGTTATTTTAAATATATATATATTAACAAATAAATAAATAAAAATATAAAAATATAAAAAGAATAACGTTAAAGTAGGGTAAGCATAGTGGGACCTCGCATGAGGTCCATGTGCCCCCTCCCTCTTTTCCCCTCCTGCCCAAGCATAAAAATAAAATAATAATAATAAAAAAAACAACTATACAAACCCTACCCAACATGTAGAGCCCTCATTCTCCTATGCACAACCTCTGCTACACCTCCCTTCCACTCTACGCATAGTATACCTCTCCTTTATTATACACACAATCGAGTTCAGAGGGTGTGCCTCAGCCCCACGACCAACCGCCAGGAGGGTACGACCATGGCAGCTAGGTCGGTTCGCACTATCACCATTTAATCATGCGATGGTATCCATGGTCGCACATATGGCCCCAAGGTTTGGTTGCTACCGCCTACCTACCTTGGCTCCTCTATGGTTTGGCGCTTGGTGCATAATGACTTGGGCACCTGGGCTCCATGGAGGTAGGGATTGGGGATCCTTCCTTGTGACCTACATTGGTCTTGAGCTCGGGATTTGGCACAATGGGAGTTGCCAAGGCGCAGAGGGATAGTGCGAGGGATAGCATGTCGGGTAGGAGGTGGGCGCGCAGTGTAAAAGGAAACACTCCTCATGGGCTCTCTTCCTTGCGCTTGGTGTGGTTGTGACTTGTGGTGTTTGGACACACGGTCCCCCTCGTGGCTTAGGTGCTTGGTCGATTGGTTTTGGGCCTCAACTTATGACATATGACCTGTATGGATCTTGGGTGTAGGGCTTTCTCCTTAGCACTCTAACACTTGTCCATTCGAGTGCTAACATGAATCTTGGAGATTGGGTTCCCTCCTCGATGCCTCGTGCACAATGATAGACTCAGCTTAGGGATTCTCCCTTGATACACCTGATGCATGTGCTTTTAGATGCTTACAATATTTTCTTGGCTCTTGGCTCTTGGCTCGTGGGCTCCCTCATGGCTTCTCTTTGGTGGCTTCGCGCTTGGTCTTGGGTGCTAGCCTGTGTATCGACTTTGTGTAGTGGCCCTCGCGAATCTCGAGGACAGACAAAAGGAGCGCCTGAGATCATCTTGCCATTGCTCTCATCAACATCACTTACACTTCCATTTACACCTGTTGAGGTAGATACCCATAAGAGCTTTGCAAATTCGACATTGTTTCCTCCACAAAAGCTGGTGCATAATCGCTTCCGAAATCATCGAAAGGGATTGAAATGTCAACCTGGAATGCATCGTCTAACATGCATTCGACCCATTGTTCTTCTTCGAATGGGAAACTTAACAAGGTATCGTCTAGAATATCTCTTAGATCGACAGAATCTTGTTGTGGAAAGGTCAGGGGTTCGATTCCCACTCTTAGGGTATTTTCCATTGCTTGAGTCCATGTGTTGTATTTCAGGTTATGTCGAGATGTTGTTAACATCTAATATATTGTTTTATGGTGTTTGGCATTTAGTATGATGGTTTATGAGTTCCATCTTGCAGTGAATAAGCCATCAGGCCCACAAGTTCTACTTGGAGGACTATTCCAACAATGGATTGTATTAACTCAAATCAAGTGGAAAGATAGCCAGTCGAGCAAATATAGGTCGGTAGCTGGAAAGGTCGTTGTTTATTTGCAAGAATCACAACCTGTTCCTGTTCATTGCTTGGGTAGAGGCACATCAAGTATATTACTCTGTGAAAAATCATAAATTGCAAAATCACAGCTTGCAGCAGATTTTGTTGATGGCACCTCTTTTATTAGCAGGAACAAATTCAGTTATGTGGGTGGTCAAGCGCAGGTTTCAGTTTTGAAATCGGGCTCTGATACCATTTGTAAGCCCTACCTATTTTAGGGCCTCAATAATATATATATATATATATATATATATATATATATATATATATATATATATATATATATATATATATATATATATATATATATATATTGTTATCTCCTACTGAAATAACTGTAATTTAGTTTATGGTTTTCTTTCATGGTTTTCTTTATACCAGGAATACACTGGTAAACAACATAACAACAACAACAACAACATAATAAAATACATACCTCGACCTGTAGGTTGGTTGATTTAGCCCCTGGTTCAATTGTTCTTGTGCTTTCCCAAACAACCCAACTGAATATTAACCTCCCAACCAGCTAGGAACACCCTCTCCGACTCCCTAGCTATAGGAATCCTTGCGATTTCTTGGCCTCCGAGCCCAAAGTTCCCAGCAACAACAGTGTCCCTGTAAAAGCTCCCCAAAACAATCTGTTCTTCCAATTTCCACCTTCTTCCTCTCTCTTTCAGAATTTCTTCCTTGCCTCCTTCTTCCCCAATTTCTCCCAAAACAAAAAGACCACTCTCGAAGTCCTCTCCCCTCTTCCTTATCCTCCTCTCTCAAATCCCCTTCATTAATTCCGCAACAACCTTATCCCCCCATTAATTACTTCACCTACCTTTTAATAATAAAATAATAAAAAGAGTCATTTAATTTATTTTAATAATTAATTAAATTTAAATTAACAACTATGATAAATAAATAATCAAATTGGGTTGTTACAAATTATCTGGATAAGTTTTTCACTGTGTTATTGGATGGCATACTTATCTATTCCAAGTCAGAAGAGGAACATGAGCATCATTTGATATTGGTGCTACAAGTTCTAAGGGAGCATCAATTGTATGCCAAGCTAAGCAAGAGCTCTTTTTACGAAGAGTAGATCCATTATTTTGGGCACATTATTTCAAAGGAAGGTATAACAGTAGATCCATAGAAGATTGAATCCATTAGAGGATGGCTAGCACCAAAGAATGTTTCAGAAGTTATATCTTTCATGTGATCTGAATTTATAAATGGAGTGAAATGAAATACAAAGTTATAACAAAAACACAAAGATACAATGAAATTTGACTTCTATCAATAAATGAAATGTGTTGAACTGTAAAAAAAATGCAGAATGAAACAAACTCGTTTGAATGGTGGTAGTTGATCTCTGAGAGGATATGTGATGGCTATGCGCATTCGCCAGAGCGCATTACAATGAGGTTGAAATGCCTTTTTATCATAAAGAAACAATGAGGAAACCCTAAACATCCAAAAACCTAACCCTAGTAGATGAAATGCCAAAAGGCTTGTGGGCCCCGATGGGGTTAGTGGTACGCCAACTTCTCAGGGTCGTAACTTTTTCATGCAATATTTGTTTGATGCACTCGATAGCCCATTGGAAAGGTCTAGCTGAGAAGTACACATTCTAGTTGGCCCATACCATGCCTTTGGCTATCATTTGGGTGTTGTCGCGCCCATAAAACACTACTTAGGGCCTCCAAATGACCCCAGAAGTTCAAGACCTGAAAAAAAGTGTAGAAAATTTTTGCTTTGAGACAATGGAATAGGTGGGTGGCCACCGATATCTACCTGGATAAATCCTCCCCCCTCAAGAAGCAATGGTCTCCATTGCATTGAATGACCCCATCAGATGGGGAAACTTATGTTGAACTTTGCCTCGTGTCAGCCACTTTCCTTGGTGTAGGAGTTGCCCTGCTTTGACAACCCAATAAAGTTGGATACTCCATTGGCGAGTGCCCTTAAAATGTGTGTCCATGATCTGATCAATGTTTTCATGTTCCATACAATCAGGGTTGAGCTCTGTCGGTGTCAATTGCTCTGTTATCTCTGATGTGTCCAATAATGGTGGAAAGTATGTCCAAAGGAGGTCCACATTGAGCACTGGGTGCAAGCCAATGAAGGGGAGAATAATTAACTCAAAAGCATTTTCACCCACCACCTTGGTGAAGGTATAAGGACCATAGCGAAGTGGACAAAGATTTTATGGGGTCATGTAAGGTGCTCCTTATGCAAATGCAACCAAACATTGTATCCCACCTGAAACGTGTGTGACACCCGGTGTTGATCATGGCGTTGCTTGTACTTAGCATTGGATTTCTGCAAAATATCATGGACCTATTGGAAGGTGTCCTAAATTCATTCAATAAACTTGGTGGATTTGTCAGCCTTAGAATGAACATGGGAATATTATGGTTGTGTGATCGCAAGGGGAAGTGTGACATTAATGGGACCGAATGGTTGAAATCCTAGCCCCACCTGAAAGGGGTTATGGTCGGTTGAGCTATGGAGAGCTATGTTGTAGATGTGTTGAACATAGGGGATACTCTCATCCCATATGCATGGATGCTTGGAGTTGTACATATGCAAGATATGCACGATCATCTGATTGATGACTTTTGTCCGACCATTAGTTTGGGGGTGGAAGGTAGTGGATTTGGTGAGCTTGATGTCCAACAATGACCAGAGGCTTGACCAAAATGTGCTTAGGAACCTGCTATCCTGATCTGAGATGATGGTCTATGATATCCAAAAATGTACCCATGCTTGTTCGAAGAAGAGCTTGGTAGTGGCCTCCACTATGATACTCTTCTTGCAGGTTGTCAGAATGACCATCTTAGAAAATCGATCAACCACCCAAAAAACATAGTCATTTCCCTGCTTGGTTGAAAGAAGACCAAACATGTAGTCCATCGAGATGGATTTCCAGGACCTGTTGGGAGTAGGCAGAGGGGTGTACATGCCTTTCTTCTTAATGGATGGTTTGGAAATAACATAGGTAGTGCAAGACTATATGTATTTTTCGACTTCCTGTCGAAGTTTCAATGAATAGAAATACTTTTGTAGAACTGCCATTATTTTTTTCATACCAAAGTGTCCTACCATCCAACTATAGTGAGCTTCCCAAATCAGCTTCACCCACTCGCTTAAAGGAACACAGAGGTGGCCCAGATGGCATAACAATCCATCCTGAAGATGAAATTCAGTGATAGACGTGCCTGCACCCAACATATGGTATGTGGTAGCAAAGTTAAGATCACTCTCGTAGAGTTGGGGCCACCCAGAGGCCTCATGTCCGCAGGAGTGGAGCACAATGGTTAATGTTACAACTAGAGGTCGACTAAGGTAGTCAGTGAAGTGATTGGTGCTCCATGTCTTATATTTGATGTTGAGATGAAACTGCTGCAAGTATGTGGGCCACTTTTGATGGCAGTCATTCTGCAATTTTCCTTGTGTCTGCATGAACTGCTAAGACTTGTGATCAATGTGGATGATTGTCTCCTTCTCAAGAATTAATGCTTCCATTGGCGGTAGGCTTGTACAATGGAATACATTTATTTTTCATAAGTGGGGTCCTCACGGGTGACATCTGATAGTGTCGCAATATGATAGGCCACTGGATGACCATGTTGAGTGAGACTTGTTCCCACAACATAATTTGAGGCATATGTCTCAATCTCAAAAGGTTGTTGCAGATTGGGTAATGAGAGCATCGGGGATGAGCACAATCAATGTTTCTCATCATTGAACGCTTTCTTTTGTGACAGTCCCCACACAAAATTTTCTTTGCCACCACCCTTGGTCACTTAGCTAAGGGCCCATACAGTATGGGAAAATCCCAACACAAACCTGCAAAGAAATTGTCAAGTCCCAAGAAAATTCAAAGCTCAGTTAGTGTGGTCGGAGTTGGCCAATCATGAATGACCTTGACCTTGGCTAGATCCACATGCACACCATGCTCATAAAAAATGCAACCTAGGTATTGGACCATGTTCATGTTGAAGAAGCATTTTTTCAAGTTAACATATAGTTTGTGTTGCCTTAAAGTGTGAACGACCTGTTGAATATGCTACAAGTGTTCCGCCAAACCCTTATTGAAGATGATGATATCATCCAGATATACCACCACCGCAAGAATTTGTGAAAGGATGCAAGATATCTTATATCAACCTCGTGAAAATGGTTGGAGCATTTGTCAAACCAAAGGGCATGACCAACTATTCAAAAAGACCTTCTTTGGACTTGAAAACAATCTTCCATACATCAGTTTGTTCTATTGGGACCTAATGGTAGCCAGACTTCAAGTCAATCTTACTGAAGTAATTGGCTCTCTTGAGCTGGTCAAGAAGGTTGTCAATTTGGGGAAGTGGGTACCAGTTCCTGACTGTGATTTTCTTTAGGGCCCTATAATCAATGCAGAGTCACCGGGTCCTATCTTTCTTCTGCACGAGTATAATTGGGCTTTCGTAGGGTGAGGAGCTTGGTCAGATGTGACCCTTTTCGAGCAGCTCTTGGATGTCGCACTTAATTTCCTCATTTTCCATAAGAGAGTGGAAATAGACTGGCCCATTGGGTTGAGGTGCATCGAGGATCAGATTGATTGAATGCTTGCACTGATAATCTAGAGGTACCCTAGTGGGTGAGGAGAATATGTCTTTGTATTCCTCCAAGACCTAGTCCACTTGCTTCTACCATGTGGAGAGGCCCTATGCGGAGGCCATGGACGTGGTTGCTAACTTTTGTTTACTTTGAGAGCGAATCATAAAGAAGACAAATTTCCTTCTCTAGAATATGACCTTCTTGCATTTCTTAACAGAGATCAAAGAAATGACGATAGGTAGAGCTACCTCTGATATCCTATACAATCGTCTGCCCAAAGTAATAATAACACTACGAGGTATAGATTCATATACAACACGACATTTCTGTTAGAATATGAAAGATGTGTGCTCATTTTACTATTGACAATACCCTTGTCACCCAACCATAGGCCAAAGCCACCTTCCGAGCACCTTAACCTTGACAGAGAATCACTCCGAAAGAAAACCCTAGGCTAGATATCCAAACAAAGGGTAGCGCACCTTTCCCTAAGGATAACGCATCAAGAAGAGTTGATCAGATAGTCCAAACCCTAGCCAAGAGATAATCCAAGCATAACTTCTCGCTGCAGTAGCTACAACGACAACTCTCCTCCAAACCTGCGTAGAAACTGGGCAACTATAGTGCGCACAAGACTGGGCACTGCAATTCTGAGACTACCTGCCAGAATGAGAACTGGCCTCCTGTATTTATACTAATTTTGGATAACTGCCAGGGCCGACTTCTCATTCTGGGTATCTGTCTGTTCAGTATATAATATTATTTATGGCCGACTTCTTCTCTTGGAGGCTAATAACCTAATATAAATTATCTTCTTGGGCCGACAAGTCTTCTAGGGTTATTAGCCAACTCATTAGGGTTTATTCTTGCTTCCCAGAGTATTCTATCCTTGTCAGGTTTACACATGGAGGTAAATACCTCCCGCAACTACCATAATATCAACACTCCCTCCTAGCTAGGGAGGTATTATAGGTAATGGTCTTTGAGCACAAAACATACCATTCACCCGGTAGCATCAAGATAGTTATATATACTAGATCATGACTAGATCATGAGCACCATCACCACCATCATCATCATCAACTACATCATCTCTCGAAACCATACTCTATCTGAGTAATCAGACATGATTCTCACTTCACAGAGTGATACAAGAGCCATTCTTCTAATCTAGAAGAGTAAATGTTTTGAACCATTTTCTGTCTGGAAAATCTCTGTTCATCATTCAT
>ML784130.1:219995-237689 GCA_009831015.1 Picea engelmannii | reverse complement strand
ACATACCATGATACCTCGGACCAATTACCTCATGGAGAAAGAGTCCTCTCTGATGCAAGCCCAGGCCGGTGGTGATGGAAACTGCTACTGCTGACAGGACAAATCTGACGAAGAAGAAGAAAGATGGGCCCTCCAGGGCCATGCTCGAGTCAATCCTTCTCTCGGTACTCCATGTCTAGGACCATGTGGGCCTCGAGACATGATCTCCTAGTTATCCCTAGATATCGGGGATAACAGGGCTAACTGCTGCAGTCTGTCTTCCATCTGTCCATCTATGATGTCGATGGCACATAATTGCGCGCTGGGTTTAATCATGTATTTGTCCACTTGGACTATGTCCACCATAGTCATCTGAGAAATATCGGCCGAATCTTTTTCTTCTTTTTCCTTCAGATCAAGCGAGATATTTTCCACATTCATCTGCACCAATGTCTTGGCATTACCTTTGTTGTCAATGCTTAGCAAATCGTCGTCTATAGAACTGAAGGCCTCTTCTAAGGAATTGATTATATTTTTGGCTTGCTACTTGCCTTCGGTGATGTTATGCTCCCATTCTTTTAATAGAATGTTCCCTCTGGTCTGCTCTGAAATGGTGAACCTGGGAGTACTTTCCAAAACCCTGTTGTTCGTGGCTATCACAGCCTCTTGGAAGGCGATTCGAGCTGCTCCGGATTCCCTTTCTCTGGCGGATAAGTTCTCCAAAACCTGGTTGACTAGCAAACAATGGTCTTGGATCGCTTCTACCTTGGTGAGCAAATTTCGTCGTGCCTCAAAGATTCTGCTCCGAATTTCGATCGCTTGGGATTTGAACATCCCAATGTTTATCATTCTTTTCTCGGCGATCTCCACCCTAGCCTGTAGCTGTTCGATCAAATTCCTTTGCTGGCTTGCTTGGACCCGACCATCCCGGACCACCAGCTATGCTTGCTCGAGCTTAGTTTTGAGCATCTCTATCTCATTTTTATCGGCCAACTTGGCTTGCTCTATTCCTACGCTCACCTGGTCCTTAGCAGTCTCTGTTGCTGTGGCCAATCTAGCTTCAAGGGTCCTAATGAGGCGATTTTTTCTTTTAAGTTGGTTTTTCAAGAGCTCGACTGAAAATTGATTTGTCGAGGCATATGCTCCTAGTGTCCCTGCTATTTCAGTGGCAAATTGGTCATTCTTCTTGTCCTTTCCATCAGTTATAACCTTATATTTCTTGACAGTTGACTCTCCTTCCTGGTAGAATTCCCTTTTTACTACTTCCTTTCTCTTCTTATCGAAGAAAAACTCATTCGGAGGGAGTTCTTCTACTCTTATGGGCCTCAACTCTTCGTTAATTATCCATCCTGCATTAATATTTATTTGCGTCGACTGCAAGGGGGTAATTGATGTGATAGGTTCTCTGATCTGCTTTGCTGATTTTCCTGGAGTAGCGACCAGACTCTGCTTCTTTGGCGGGTCTGGAGTCTTTATCTCTGCCTCCAGACTCTGCTTCTTCGGCGGGTCTGGAGTCTTTATCTCTGCCTCCGGACTCTGCTTCTTCAGCGGGTCTGGAGTCTTTATCTCTGCCTCTGGATTCTTCGTTTGCTCCTCCCCATCCTGGTTTTTTCCTTGATCAAGAGTCGCATCTTTAGAGCCTTTGACATCTTTCTATTTTGCCTCCGACGTACTCGGACCCTCACCTCGCAATACTGCAGGAAGACAGCTACGTCGATGTTCCTGGAACTTTAGAATATCGACTCTTTCCTCAGGTGCCAAGGATTGTATCCGAGCTAGTATCTCCGCATAGGACCTTGCTCCTTGGAAAATGTCATCCGAGGGTGAATTCTCATGCTCAAATCTCTTGAGCCCGCAATTGGCCAAATGATTGCTCACGACCCTCTGCAGATCGTGCTTCTTGTATTCGATGGAGACCAAATTTAGGTCTTCCAGGGCCGCAGCCTTAGCTTTGGCATGCCCGAAATCTAATAAAGAATAAGAATTCAAATGAACAGGAAAAGGTGGCCATACCTTCTTCGAATATCCTTTAAGCTCTTTGCTTATACCACCGACTACTGTCTGCCTGGCAACCTCGTGACAAGCTAGCTTGTCGAGAATGAACAATGGCAGCGCGTGCGGGGGAACAGAAGCCCTGAAAACTCTGAGGTACGAAAATTCCGCTTCCACATACCAGTCTGCTATGCTGCTCAGATTCGTTACTATGCTGTCTGAGATCCGGGGTGGCAGGTGACCAAAAATGGCGACATGCAGGGGCACCATCACCCAGTTAAATATTTCATACGCAAAATTTTCCGCTTTGTTTTCTCATAATTTTGCATGATATACATGTATGGGTTCGTCTTCGCCCGGGGTCCAACTCCAGCTCATCAATGGAAATGGTGTCATAGAACAAATTGCGTCCATAATGTATGTAGACATGAAGAATGAAGACGCCTTCCCATTCTCTTTCTGCGCTCGATTCTCTGTGACCCGACTGGTCAAGCTATCGGAAAGCATCTTTGCCCAGTCAAAGGAGCTGCCTTTGGTGACTCGAAACATTAGAGGCACCCACAAAAGGAAAAAATGCAAGGTGTCCTCTTTCCCATATAACCGGCATGTCATCATGGCCACATATTTGTACTGCGTTTCTAACGAAGCGATTGAATATATGCCATGGGTATCAGCTCTGAACTTTGCGGTGTTTGAAACCCAATCCTTTATCAAACTTGACATGGTTTTATCATACTATACGCATTCCTTCCCCTTGAACTCATCCAAGAACTCAGCGCCATATGTGTATTCGGACCTCGTGGGTAGCTTATACATGGTTTGTAGATGCTCTGGCCTGAAAGTCCCGATGGTGACTCTCTGCTCGTTCAAGATAGTTCTAGTCAGTATGTCCACATGGTCCAATGGCCATTGGACCATATCATAATATGGAAGCAACCGCGGCCTGGCTGCTACTCTGTGCATTCCGGATTGGACGACTATTTTGTACTTGGTGGTTATATCATCTTTTTCGTTGTCGCCGGAGTCGTTGGAATAATCCACCAATTCTACTTGCAGAATATCTGAAACATATGACCAGTTCAGGACCGAGTTGATACTTCGGGGTGAAGTATCAGAGACATTGTCTGAGCCTTGTCCCGAAACCTCAACATTCGCCTTTGATGCTTTTCGCGGAGCCATGGCTGAAGCTTGCGTTTTAGCTCTTCTACAATAGAACTGCGTATACATACATAAGTTAGTTTACTCAGATATAATGTGCTCTGCGTAATATGAAATGCATTTGTTATAATGAACCACAACTCTTATATATATTTGAAAACTCGGTACCTTTCAGAACAAGTCTGTCAAATCATATTTAGAAATAAATTTTGCCATAAAAATCCGATCTTATATTTATAGATTTACCCTATTTCCTCATTAATGTCATAAATATTGGTGGTTTAAAAGTCAGCTGGCATATGGAGAGAAAAGGCTACCTCGTGAATCGTGCAAGCATCGAAACGCGGGATATGTCTTGATTTAGCTTAATTAATCCAATCTTACCAACGTTAATCAATATTTCGGTACTCGTTATATCGGGGATTCTGTTTTGACACTTTGAATTTCTAACATCCGAGACTGCGAAGATCGATTTGGTTAATAAAAAGGTAATCATGATTTGGGGCTCGATTAATTTTATAATTATTATATTCACCATCTCGCGACTTGGAGCTTCGAAGATAAGTTTCTGGGAGATTTACATGCCGAGCTGCGAAACCACGAGATCACGATAACATGACTTAATCAAAAGGAAAGATAATCTTGGATTAAGCGATCAATTAACTACGTTATAACTGTATCGTGACTTTGCGAGTCGGGGTTTAGACGATGAAACTTTCAAAAAGGACAACGCCGAGTGGCGAAATGCCGAGAGAATCTTTTACCATGGTTTAGCTTTTACCCTTAACCTTGACATGAGTTATTCAAATAAGGACCTCGTGTTCTCGGCTATCGGGGCTATGACAATAAATTTTTGGGTTTGGCGAACGCCGAGGCGTGAAACCCCGACAACGTTTAATCATGAGTTAGGGAAAACTTTACCCTCGTTACTGTCTTGAGTGAAAAGTTAAAACGATTTCGCTGTTTCGTGACTCGGGACATGTGAACTATATGAGTTATAGTATCCGACCTGCAAGATCCTAAAGTAGAACAAAAAGAGGAAACATTTTTACGAAAGGTAGGACTTGTTTCGAGAGTAGAATAATCATCGCTGCTTTCATGATAAAGCTTCAGAGATCTCGATATCTCAGAGGGAAAAATGAAAACCATTTTTTAGATTTAAAGCATTAAAAAAGAAATTTGTGACAGGCTAGAAAAATAGGGGCGGCTCCAACATAGGCTCCAACTAGGGATCCTGCCTTCCTGTGAGGCGGGAAGAACAGTAGGCCACGTGCCAATATTGGGTAAATGGAGTCTAAATCTCAATCAGGTGAAAAGGTTCCCGAGAAGAGGGTATCGAAGGGGGAAAAAGACTTCGTTCTTTACCTTGGAAAGATTTTACAACATCATATATTCTTTTTAAACATAGCTGTAGTCCCTTGCACAATTTTCCCTTTCCCGCTACTAAATTCAGGTGTGTTTTAAGACAATCGAAATAGTCTTAGGAGAACCAACAGATCTTGCGGCTATCGACTTGCACCAAAATAATAAGATTATATGTTTTTAATTGGGGAGTCTCGTCTGAATTTGGGATGTGGATCAGGCTTTAAAAATCATTGGTTACCAGAGTAGAGTGATATTCATGTATAACAGCCTTATAGATATCTTAGACATTGCTTCACTGCCAGCGAGCCTGTTCAGTACCCCGATGAAGTTATCTGGCCCCTTTTTACTGAATTTCCTTTCACCACTTCAGAATATATTTATGCATTTAAATGCTGAGACGAGGGAAATCATTGCTGAATTTCCTTTCATCGTCTCTCGGACTAGGTGGGGGCAATCATTTCTGAATTTCCTTTCACCACCTGTCTTATAATTTGCTTTTTAGAGTGCGAATATGGGGGCAATCAGTTTGTATCAGGGCTGATATCTGTGTAATATTTTGCATTATAGGTCTGTCAACTTACTTTGATTACTCGGTACCAACCTTCCCTTGGCCTTCACAACATCTTTGTTCTTGGGGAGAAAAAGGAAAATAAATTTTTAAGGGCATTCTATTTGAGCAAGCTTCAATCCTCCGATGCCATTGAAAAACCTAGGAAAGTTAGGATCACTCTAAACGTTCCTTCTCTTAGCAGGGGATCGAGCAGTTGTGAAGACCTGCTTTCTTTCCACAATCTTCTTTGAAGCTCACGAGGTTGGAACGAAAAACTTTTATCCCTTCGTATATGAGATGGAAAGATGGTGACTTTCTAAAATGTAAGCCCGAAAATAGAAAGGATGCCAGGTAGTGATTTACTGACTGGAAATACAGAGGTCAAACAAATCAAAACTGATTTTTGTAGATTTTTCGGGGATAATTTACTTTGACTGACCTTTTTTAGATTGGGCAAATTCGCTTAAATTGTCTTACATTTTTTAAAGATTATCAAACCAAGAAACAACTCTGTTATCTATGAGTTCAGTTGATATTGCAGTTTGAATGACGTTACCTCGGTTTTCTTTAACAGTCTTTAATAACATGTCTTTTGAGAAATCTCATTTTTACCTTTTCCTTTCACTTTCTTTGTGCAATATGAAACTACTTTAGGTATCACCTGTTTATGCCATTTTATTTCTAACACTGACTTTCAGATTACTTTTCCTGCTTGTTTCGTATGTAGCTGGAATCCTGTAAAAAGCAAATACAAATCTTATTCGAAATGTGTCAAAAGTTCATGAACGAAAAAAGAAAATCAAAAGAAATGTTTAAATGAAAATACATATATGTACACAAATTTTTTTTTTTGGCAACTGTTACGTCATGTAATGCTTTAGATACCGCCCATTGATAGGGGCATTGAGGACTTCTCCATCTATATTTTCTAGTAGGAAAGAATTTTTTCCTTCCGGAGCCGAGACCCTGAATGGTCCATACCAGAGGTGGTCAAATTTACTATGCTTCGCTGTTTCCTCCTTTCTTGCATCCCATCTTAGCACTAAATCACCTGGAAGGAATTCTCTGTCCTTTTCTTTGTGGTCGAACAATGCTTTCATGTCATCTTGGTACTTCTGCATCTTTTCATCAACTTTGACTCTATGTTGTTGAACCTCAATCAACTGATTTATTCTCTTGGTTACATGATTGGGTTCCTCATTTTGATCCTGCCATAACTTCATCATTGGTAGCGCTAGGTTTATAGGTAGAACAACATCTGTCCCATAGACCATTTGAAAAGGCGAAATGTCGATAGACCTTTTAGTGCTAATGCGGTTTTCCCATAATGCGTATTTTAAGTGCACATGCCATGACATTTTATTTTCATCCAATACTTTCTTGATTATATTTACCAGGCTCTTGTTAGATGACTCGGCCAATCCGTTCCCCTGGGGGTAATATGCTATGGAATGGCCAAGAACGATGTTATACTTTTGACAGAAGTTGATCAGAGCCATATATTTAAAGGCTCGGGCATTGTCAGTAACTATCTTTCGGGGACAACCGAATCTTGACAAAATATTGTCCTCCAAGAAATCGATTACCACTGAGTCTGTTGCCCTTTTGGTTGGAATGGCTTCCACCCACTTAGTAAAATAATTTGTAGCTATTAAGATCCACTTGTGTTGAGCACTAGAATGGGGATTAATCTTGCCTATGAAGTCTAGACCCCATTGCTGAAACGGGGCTTCAACTTTGACTGGAACTAGAGGCAGTGCAGGGAGCTTCTGTTTACCTGCGAATAGTTGACAAGGGTTGCAGGCATGCACTTTGGCATTGACGTCCGAAAAGAGTTTCGGCTAGTAGTACCCAGCCCTCAAGATCTTGTAAGTTGTTTCTCTCCATGCATGATGCCCCCCACAGACTCCCTCATGGAATTCATCTATAACCCACTGAGTTTCCAATTCAACTAAACAGATTAATAGGAAACCGAGTAGATCCTTCCAATATAGCTGACTTTCGACGATAAAATATTTAACTGGATGGAGTTTTAAAGTTATTCATTTAGATGATGATAGTTCATTTGGGCATTTTAGGTTCAGCAAGTAAGACACTATGTCTCTATACCAGCCTGACGATATGAACTTCTCTTCGATCTTGTTTGGGTCTGTTTTCTCATCCAGCTCGTTTAGGCTTGTGTCTCCATCGCCTTCCTGCAGACAATTGATATCAAGGGATCTGAAATTTGACTCAACTAAGAGTTTGGCCAGCCCTTGCCCTTTTATCAGTTTGGTCGGTTTAACTTCCAGATCGAATTCTTGGATTTTAGCTAGCCATTGCCCTCTTTTTCCATCACTGTCTGGCTATACCAATATATCTTTCATAGAACTGGTAGGCACGTACGCGATTATCTTTGAATGTAGCACATAGGTTCTGGATGCCTTTAATGCTTTTACCATTGCGTATGCCTTTTTTTCTATTGTGTCATACTTCAGTTCTGTGTCTCTAAGGCTCTTGCTAAAAAACATGATCGGTTGTTCGAATCCTTGTTCATTTTTCTGTAGGAGCACCCAACAATAGTATGTTCAGAGGCAAATGAGAAAATAAGAAAATCTTTCAGATAGTCTGGACTTGCTAACACAAGTGCCTCGCTTATGACTTTCTTAATATGCGCGAACGATGCTCTAGCCTCGGTTGTCCAATTTACTCCGCTGTCTTTCTTCAACATCCCTGTGATCAATTTTACAATCTCAGCAAAATTGGGGATAAACCTTCGTAAAAAATTTATTCTTCCTAAGAAAGATTGAATCTCTTTTATATTTCTGGGAATATTTATAGTATCTATTGCTTCAATCCTCTTAGGATCAATCCTGATTCCATCCCTAGATACGATATGACCTAAAAGCTTACCTTCTTGCATGGCAAAATGTGATTTCTTTGGGTTTAAAGATAGACCAAACATGTGGCATTTTTCAAAGGTCTGTTTGAGATGCATCAAGTGTTCTTCATCAGTTTTAGAGAAAACCGTCAAATCGTCGAGGTAAATGACTACGAACTTGTCCCTTTCTCCTATGAAAGCGATGTCCATAGCGCGCTAGAAGGTGGCCCCTGCATTCATCAAACCAAAAGGACCTGCTTGTTATCTAAAGCGTTTGGTCTCTCGGTTTCCAGTTTCTAGTTTAGCTTTAAGCTTACCCGAAGCCATCATATTAGACTCTATTTCTACCGCATCATCCTGCATTCGGTTTAGGGTGGCTCCCCTTCTTTCTTGCAAAAGGAGTGCAAAATCCAGCTCGAAAGCTTCGATGAAAGTCACTTTGGCTGTGGGTTAGGATGGTTTAACCTCAGCTGGGATCTTATTATACAGTTTATTGAATCTCTGAATAAATTCCATGACTGTTTCTGAGTTCTTTTTCCTTAAAGACCCAAATTCGGTTAAATAATATAGATGGTATTTTCTCTCGCCCCATTGTCTGAGGAAAGCATCTTCCAAAGCATCATAAGACAAGATAGAAGCTGCAGGTAGGCTCCGAAACCAAGTTCGGACCTGGCCCTCGAAGGTTTGGACAAGAAGTCTCGAATATACGTCCTCATGTTCAATACCTAGAATGTCTGCGAATTGATCAAAGAAATTAATATGTTCTGCCGCGGTCAGATCCCCTTCCCCGGTGAATTTGTTAAATTTTTTATGTAATTTTTGGGAAGGTCGTGTAGAGGGACGGGAAATACTAAGGGAGCATATCTAGCTGCAAATTTCACAAAAATTCTGGGAGGGGGGGCAGGCCCTTGGCCTCCAGCTTTTCCTAGAGGGGCTCCTCCCCCTCCTCCTCCAATAAACCCTCCACCTCCTCCTACAAACCCTCCACCTCCTCCTCCGGCAGCTGCCATCGTTGTTTGTGGAAAGTTATAAAGGGGGTTTTGGAAAATTAAAAGTGACTCTTTGTTTTCTTCGCGAAGAGGAAAATCTGAAGAGGAAAGATAAGGAACGCGAGGACTCGGTTCCTCGTATTTACAAGAGATGAAATCAGGAGAACCAATGGGTGTGGAAACCGAGTGTGTAACACACTCTTCAAAATTTGGTGAAGTCGGGAAATTCAACTGAAGGAAAGATGGTATGCCAAAAGCCGACGAGCCTTCAAGAGCGCCCTTTCCTTTGTGTACTAAGGGGAATGTCGGATGAATCTCACTCCTAACTTCAGAGCAGTTTGGCGTTGAAACTTTAGCATCAAAGGGAAGACTGAGCGAAGTCAAGGTTTTGGAAGAACTCTTAGTCTTCAGTGGTGGGGTTTTAAGTTTGTAAACTGTAGCGGTTGGCTTAAGAGAGCCTCTCACCTTTAGAATTTTTTTGGGATCGGTAACGGGCGTAATCTGCATACCATCCGGGTTTTATCTGGTATTCCTTCGACCGGATGCCAGTTTATATTTGTGGAGTCGCCAAGTGAAATATTAGAAAGCCTTAAAAGGTGTGTACTCTTTGTTCACTATCAAAGGGTAAAACTTTCAACGAAAAACAAATGTCGTTTTCCCAAGGAAAAATATTTCGTAACTTCGATCCCCGGCAACAGCGCCAGAAAGATGTTGTTCCTGAGTCTGTACTTAAGGCTTAGAAGTACAGTGTCAAGGCATCGGAAAGTAGGTAAAATATGGAGAAGGGAGAAACGTCAACCTTCGGCAAAGGAAACTAAGGAAGATTTCTACGTTGGCGTTGTCTAGCTTCCAATTGTTCCTGGCTAGTTATATCTTGTTCAATGGTTGCCCATGAATGTTCAAGTTCAACTCGGTTAGTAGTTGTTTTAAGAATAGTGTCGAAAAGGTTCAAGGCAATGTGCGTTTGGTTCGATAATCTGGGTTCGATATTGGGCTGTGTTGGTACAGGGATAGTCATGGAGGAACAGTAAAAGTAAGAAAAACTTCAGAGAGAGATTAAATGTTGTTTCAATTTGGTCGTATAAAAGAGAATTTACGGTTTCAGGAATAAAATAGGGATGCAAATCAAAGGCTCTTTCCCATAACTGTATTATATTATAATAAAAGATATGAGATGGGAGAAAAGCATTTAGTTGTCTATGGTGTAAGGCTCCTATCAGGGGAGAATCTCATGTATAAACAGAAGAGGAAAATTGTAAGGAAATAACCAATGTAGCAGAGAATATGTGTAGAATTATGAAAATGTGGACTGGTCTTACACCCGCTGATAGCTGGTACAGAGGAAAAATAGTAAACAATTACAGAAAACAAAAATTCATTCGCTATAGTAGTGGTCGTACTAAATTATAACGAAGCACATCAGTTAAGAATATGAGATGAAACGAAATATGAGATATAAGGAAACAAACTTGTAACACAGTCATGACGGAATTGAGAATCTTCTGATTTGCTTTGTATTAACTCTCAAATGTAAAAAACTCTGTTACAATCGACACAAAAAGGTCCAGCCCTGTTTATTTCTTTATGTGGTATATTTATACAATTTTACAAATAAGATAGAATCTCAAAAGTCACAAAATTTCGGTTATGACAGGGGGGAGGGAAATCACTCCATTTCTCCTTCTTTGTCTTCACTTGGTGCCAGACATTTGTTCTCACACGAGCTCGGTACAGGCGACACACCTTTCAACCAGTTGAGATATTAGTCACGACGGTTCTGCTTGACAGCTGGCTTCAAAGAAGTAACATTCTCGGGCTAACTGCTGTAGTCTGTCTTCCATCTATCCATCTATGATGTCGATGGCGCATAATTGTGCGTTGGGTTTAATCATGTATTTATCCACTTGGACTATGTCCACCATAGTCATCTGAGAAATATCGACCGAATCTTTTTCTTCTTTTTCCTTCAGATCAAGCAAGATCTTTTCCACATTCATCTGCACCAATGTCTCGGCATTACCTCCATTATCAATGCCTAGAAGATCTCCGTCTATAGAACTGAAGGCCTCTTCTAAGAAATTGATTATCTTTTTGGCTTGCTGCTTTCCTTCGGCGATGTTATGCTTCGATTCTTTTAATAGAATGTTTCCTCTGGTCTGCTCTAAAATGGTGAACCTGGGAGTATTTTTCGAAACCTTGCTGTTCATGGCTATCACAGCCTCTTGGAAGGCGATTCGAGCTACTCCGGCTTCCCTTTCTCTGGCAGATAAGTTCTCTGAAACCTGGTTGACTAGAAAACAGTGGTCTCGGATCGCTTCTACCTTGGCGAGCAAATTTCGCTGTGCCTTAGAGACTCTGCTCCAAATTTTGATCGCTTGGCATTTGAACATCCTGATGTTTATCATTCTGTTCTCGGCGATCTCCACCGTAGCCTGTAGCTATTCGATCAAATTCCTTTGCTAGCTTTCTTGCACCCGACCATCCCAAACCACCAGTTATGCTTGCTCGAGCTTAGTTTTGAGCATCTCTATCTCATTTTTATCGGCCAACCTGGCCTGCTCTATTCCTACGCTCCCCTGGTTCTTAGCAGTCTCTGTTGCTGTGGCCAATCTGGCTTCAAGGGTCCTAATGAGGCGATTTTTTCTTTTAAGTTGGTTTTTCAAGAGCCCGACTGAAAATTGATTTGCCGAGGCATATGCTCCTAGTGTCCCTTCTATTTCAGTGGTGAATTAGTCATTCTTCTTGTCCTTTCCATCAGTTATAACCTTATATTTCTTGACAGTTGACTCTCCTTCCTGGTAGAATTCCCTTTTTACTACTGCCTTTCTCTTCTTATCGAAGAAAAACTCATTCGGAGGGAGTTCTTCTAATCTTATGGGCCTCAACTCTTCGTTAATTATCCATCCTACATCAATATTTCCCTGCGTCGACTGCAAGGGGGTAACTGATGTGATAGGTTCTCCTATCTGCTTTACTGATTTTCCTGGAGTAGCGACCAGACTCTGCTTCTTTGGCGGGTCTGGAGTCTTTATCTCTACTTCCAAACACTGGTTCTTCGGCGGGTCTGGAGTCTTTATCTCTTCCTTTGGATTCTTCGTTTGCTCCTCCCCATCCAGGTTTTTCCCCAGCTCGTCCCCTGTGCCCCCTATTCTGTTACATCTAACGATTATTTAACTAATTGTCTCTGGCGATACGTTACATCACTCAAATCTCAGCGTTTACAAGAAATAATCTAGAGGAAATTGTTGTTTGTTTCTAGAAATATGAAACGCTTCACCTTCATGGAACTCTGCGACTGCCGGATGCTCTGCCAGCGTTTTGAATCGTTATTAATCATTTGACACCTCGTCATTCCTTCCTTGACACTTGGAAGCTRTGGTTTTTCTTTTCAATATCAGAATCCATCCGTTTTTGAAACACGGTTCGTTCACATTGTCATCGTCTCGTGAACAGTTTGCATAGGCATCAATGTATCCATCTTCAAACAATTTTGAATCTTCTGTCCACATAAATATATGTAGCCTTCGGCCTTCACCCGCAGTTTGGTATACATTAACGTTGGAAAGATCACCCGACCGATAAAATCGAACACGGAAGGACTGAGTGGAACTACTGGTGATGAAGCACATTAATATGGCACCGTATGAAAAGATATTTTTCAGCAGCAAAGAGGTGTAGAGCCGAGGCGCGTCCAGAATCGTTACATGCTCAAAATCAATGATCCATGTTGCAATTTTCTCATCGTTGGTCATGTCACCATCGACCTTTCGACTAAAGGTGGCAGTTGCAAGTTGAGGAGGCGATGTAAAAAATTCGCAAATTCCATTCCAAATCACTGCATCGTCGGTTGAGATATGGAGACAATTCAACTGTTCCTGCTGAATCAATGCTTCTATTCTTTGCAGCTTCCAACACTGGTCCACTCGAATCTCTTCCAATGATCTGAGACCTTCAACATCCAGGGTTTCCAGTTCATGACACTGGTTTATGTTGACAAATTTAAGGTTTACAAGTTCTGAATGAACCATTAATGTCTCCAATGTCGAGCAACCTTCCAGGTTTCAGACTTAGTAGTGTCGATGGTAGGCTTTCAACCCGAATTAGTTGAATATTCTCCAGAAGATCAAGAGTTTCAAGGCTGGGACAAGCACTTTGCGGAATGCATAGTTTGGAGATGAATGTCCTCTTCAATGTCAAATCTCTTAAAAAGCTCATTACTGAGACACCGCGATCATAATCAATAATCGTCCTACTGATTATGGATGTACCCTTCATAATAATATCTCTCATATCAAAATCAGTCTTCCACACACTACTTTGGTACTAAAAACTAAATTTTGTTATTGGACAGCGCTCTATAGCCAAAATTTTGGTAGATTTCAATGTCACAAGTCCTTCTGGTAGGACATGCACTGTCGATTCATATATTACTAACCTTTCCAAATGAGTGAACTTTTCAAATGGTGCCTCAATGCTCTTTAAATTGTCGCACCCGAACATAATCAACTCTTGTAATGGAGTCCATCCTGTTGACACTCTCTTCTTCTGGCCATTTTCCAGACCCCCAATATCCTCCCAAGAAATATTTGTCACCTCCACAACAGTCTCACGCAGGGCAGTAGGTTTACTAGAGCCCAATGTAGCCTGAAAGTGCTCATTTGTAACAGCCATATAATTCAAAACTTCCGCATCAATTATTTCATCTTCCAAGTCAATGACATCCATTTTTTCCCTAATACATTGTAGTGCAGCCTTGGTGCAAAGAGCTGCAAGATCTGCCCCAACATAACCATGTGTATTCTTTGAAAGACGTTCAAGATCAACATCTTCAGTAAGCTTCATATTCTTTGTGTGGATGCGAAGAACCTCCAGTCGACCAACTTCATCTGGAACCCCAATATCAATTTCACGATCAAACCTACCAAACCTTCTAAGTGTTGGATCAATACTGTTAGGCCTATTTGTTGCTCCCATGACAATCACATGAGCTCGAGATTTTAGACCATCCATCAATGTCAAGAATTGAGATACAATGCGTCTCTCTACTTCACCATATGTTTTCTCCCTCACAAAAAATTTCAGTGTCTGGAGAAACAACACAATATTCACCAAGATCTGTCTCAATGATTTTAAATGCCTCCTCATATGAGAAAAAGGTCTCCTTTTCTTACTGGGCGATAGGCTTCCAAGAAGTAAGCACGAAAATACTATATTCAGTTTGGTAGATTGATCAAGCCCCCAACACCGCAAGCTTGTTCTGAATTGCCTCAGTTCATCTTGTCGGCTGGATTTCAGTCTTTTGTAATTCTTATGTAGCAAGGAGGGGGGTCTTGGAATCGCACGACCAACAACATCGAGATTTGAAATATTGTGACGAGACATCATGTCGTCATCATAAGTATAGCGCTCAATACCGGGACTTTGACCTTCTTCTACATTCTTAAATACTGCATGCTCACTTGCTAACAAATGAAATTTTTGAATCTCCATCCCTGATATCCATCATGCCTGCCAATCTGTAGAAGGATCTCGCTCATAATGCAGGGATTTATCTTGGAGAAGATTTGGGCAAAAGTGCCTGAGTTAAATCGGAAATTTTCAATATCTGTTACAACAGGTGTATCTCCTTTTAACATAATGATTATATGGATTACTTGATTAATTTTATGAACAATACCTACTCTCACTCCCCACCATTATTTTTGTTTTCTCTAATTACAACCCCATCTCCTTTCCACATTCATTTTTCACTCCCTGTTCTAAAATTAATTACAGTCAAGGAAAATTTTGTGTTGAAGTAGTTGGCAGTAGCAATGTCTTGGTTGAATTACAATGATGTTTTCTTTGGTTTGCAGTTGATTGTTGTTGTCCTTGAGAAGTAACCAAATTCCCCCCCCCTAATCATACCGTGTTTCACTCAATACAAACCCCTCACATATCCCAGGACCCTTTATTCACCACCTACTCATTGATTAACAGTTAAACAATTTGTATGGATTGGATTGCTTGAGTCTGATACATTGCTGAGCCAAAGTCTATTTCATATTTTTAAGAGTTGTCATGTATGGTTATTTAAAAGGACTATTTTCTAATCAATCATGCATGCAAGAATTATTTTTTTCATCCAAAGTAGCCATGGCCGAGGAAACAGAGGGAGAGGTAACTGGAACAGAGGCCCAAGAAGGCCAAGGTTCTCCATACATTTTGATCCTGACTCACAAGAGCTTGGAAAATTGTTTCAGGTCGGATTTTTCAATTGGATTGGGCAAGGAGTGGTCCAACCTAGGCCCTAAAGGCCTCCTTTCCAAGTCACACAAGCCCCTGGTATCCTTTTGCCTCCTCATGTCTCATTGCAACCCGAGGTTTCTGAAAATGATGGATGGAAAGAGACTGTCCACCCCACAATCTCCCAACATCGTGGATGGCCTAATTTATCCCTACCTTCTCCTATTCCCATTAACCCCATTGTCCAAGCTGCCCCCAACTCACTAGTGCAGTCCTCTCATGCTAGAAAAAGGTTGAAAACCGAGGCCCAAAATGCCCTTGACAAAGGAAAATCCACTGTTGCCCCTTCCTCACCCTCCAATGGCTCTGACAAATCCATGTCTTCCTAGATGAATTTGAGGGATGATTGTTCCCACGTGATCAACAAGATTAGGCCTAAAGGCTCAACGTAGCCAAAGGAAAATTCAAGAAAATCGAAGGGTGACAACAACAATCAAGGAAAGATTGCATCTCAGAGTGGGAAATATGGCTTTTTAGTTTTTATTTTATCTATTGTTGATGACAGTTGACTTCATGAATTTTTTGACAACATGTTTTATTTTGGGATATATGAGTAATAATTTTATTTTTTTAAATAATTTCAAATATCATGAGCTAAAGTGTCAAATGTGAATATGATGATGGGAGCCACAATGAAGTGTGTTTTGCTTAACTAACTAGTTATGTTATGATTGTTATGAGCTAAAGGGAGTCACAAAGGGTCCCACATACTAGTTATTATTTATTTATAACCCTTATTATGGTTATTACTTTTCCCCCTTAACTAAAAAGTTGGTTGAATATTTAGTTAACTTAACTAATGAGGTGGTTCAACTACCTCAACCAATTCAGATTTGCTTAAAGGAAAAAGGAAAGGGAGGAATAAAGAGATAGAAGATACTCATAGTCTTCACTCATGTTTTTCCCATCGGTTGATACATTAAAATTGAACAATTATTGTTGGCTACTCATAGTCTTCACTCATGTTTTTCCCAATTTTCCAATGCCTAATGGCCTTCCCAATATCCACCAATATCCTTGTTTGGTTCATGGTCCCACCTCATGCCCTAACCCATGATAGCCTCATTCATGTCACTACTAAGTTCTTGATCATGCCCATGTTTCTTCCTAGCCCAAGAACTAAACCTAGCACCATAGTATACATATGCATCGTTGTCATGCTGTCAACTACAATTTACATACATAACATTCTTATAAACTTAATTGATGGAAATATTTAATTTAAAACAAGGCCTAATACAAGGACCTAAACCTTTTCATAGGTCATTCATATAAAACTAATTTGATTGGTCTACTCTTTTTAAATTGCAATGAAATACCATTAAATATGGGACTCTTAATGCTTTCTTAAACTTTTTTAATGCAACTAGAGGGAGAAAGTGAAAAGAAACAAAATGCACAACCAACACATCAATTTCAAGTTTCAACAAAAGGATCAATCCAATATTTTCTAAAATGTGAAACTTCTAAAACCCAACAATATAGAACTAATAAACTCAACAATATGTCACACAACAAATTAAATTTCACTTACAATTTTATGCAATTGTATTTTAGTGTCCATGTTGAGTTTCTTTTCACCAAAAAATTTGCACAACAGATAAATAATTTACTAGGAATCAAATGAAGAAGACAACAACAATCACATCAATAGTACACAAACATTTTTGGACAATCGTCCCTGGATAAACCCCGGAGGGAAAACTAGTGCAACATATTTGTGGATTTTATTATTTTTCAACAGGAAAATATAGAGATCTCTTACAAAGTAAATCGATCCTCAGAAATGGCTGAGTAAACCCCATGTAATGTCCCAAATTTTGGATGTTGCTATGTTATAGAGTGGGATGCCTGCCAGAGTAGCCAGATGGGGTTGACAACAAGTTTCGAAGATATTGAGGGGTTTTATTGGGCATGACTTGCATCATTCATCATATTTCATCATCAAGATCCATTCTACACAGCTTGGCTTTTATTTCCGTTGCATTCCGACTATTTCCATAATTTCGAGTTATTATGGGTCATATTTTAATTAAATTCACTAAGAAGGTCATATTGGGCATAATACTTGGAGAAACCTCTTAGTGTAATAGCTCATCGGAATCCAGAGGAAGAGCACTAAATGATAAGATGATGAGAAGTGACTTTCAGTGGTCGGAGGAGCCACAAGGATGGATAAATCACTTTTTAGAGGTAAAATGGTTAATTAATTAATAAAGTGATTTAATTAAGGAATGATAAAATAAAGTAAAAGTCACTTGGAGAGAAAAGGTGAAGAGGGGGGATAAAAGAGAGATAGGGGCCTCTATTATCTGATTATATTGACTATCATTTTGATGTCTAGCTTCTTGCTAGAGAGCCCATGATACTTGAGGGTTTTGAGGGTTTTGACTGAACACACCCTAGAGTGCGGCTAGAGATCAGCTCGGTAGTGAAATATTCCACCTTTCCTGATCCAAGCTTGGCCAATGAGCTAAAAGATTCCTCCCTCACCATTCTACTTCAGTTTCTATTCA
>ML784130.1:190635-218360 GCA_009831015.1 Picea engelmannii | reverse complement strand
AAAAAAAACAAGACTCTCCTCGACGTAGTCCACCCAAGGCATTGACCATAAGCACCTCAATAATAAACAAAATAACATACATAACCACACAAAATCCCATGGACCACCATACATCTTATCGGATGTCAAGCAATGATTTAACCTAAAAATTATTCAGTACGAATTTCATTGGTGCACTCTATGGTAATGGCTAGCTTTGTTATCTCTCCATCGCCTGGGATTTAATCATTCCATTATCTCTCCGACGATCCTCCGCTCCCATAATCCGCATCAGTCTATCACGACCAGGGTGGTGATCTACGGTTCAACTTATCTGCGTTATGCATATTTTGCTTTGGATACCATATACAATCTTGTAATCTCCGAATTATGCTTTTGCTTTTTGTTTGGAAACCAAACACAGTCTTTTAATCTCTCAATTATGCTTTTGCTTTTTGTTTTCGAAATCAAATGTAATCTTATTGTCATTACCTGTATGGTAATGGGATAAAATCTTGTTTCGGTCTCGCCTAATAGACTTTCTTAGGACCTGAGCGTAATGTAATGGGAAAAATCTTTTTATTTTTTATTAAATAGTACTAAGATGAGAATTATAAGAAATGTTATTAATTTAATAAAAAATAAGATTAATAAAGTTTAGAATTAAGATGAGAATTATAAGAAATGTTATTAATTTAATAAAAAATAAGATTTATAAAGTTTAGAATTAAGTTATGAAGTGGCCATGAAGATTGTTGTATGTGGCGTATTTCATGTGGTTTGTTTTTTTTATTTGAAATTGTAAGTTGTAGTTTATATTGTTGATATCAATGAAAATGGTACTAAGATTTAATTGGCAAACTTACTTGGTTTATTTAATTGACTATGTGTAGATCTATTTCAACATTGGATCTATTAAACACCTAGAAGGATAAAAAATGAATTGAGATACAAACCTCTTGATATTTAAAAGAGCTAAAGTTAATATAAATCTACATTGGTGTGTGTGTGTGTGTGTGTGTGTGTTGATAAAAGAATCAAACTCAGTCAGCCTAAATGCAATCAATGTTACTAAGGTTGGTCAAACTTTTGTTGCAATGCACCCCTTTCTTGCCTAGAATTTCTAGATGCCAAAATTAGAAAGAAGGTCGTGCCCATGTAGGCTAGCGTGGAGGAATGTTGACTAGAGTTTTGCAGGAGGAAGGGCACAGATGAGGGTGGAGTTGGTAAAGCACCTCATAATGCAATCACGGCTAAGGAGGAGGGTTTCAATTCAAGGAGAAGGAAGCAACGCCTTCGAGTTCTGAATGTGATCAGAAGATGTCATTACCTTGTGATTGGATTTAGAAGGGTTTGTGATGATGTAGGAGAGTGCATTGATAGGGTATTTTTACGAGAGAAAACCACCATTTTCTAAAAATTTTCATTGGATTGAGCTTTCATGGAGTGTTGTGGCCAAATGAAAGATAAAAATCCCTCCCCTCTCTAGGGGATTTTTCTCTTTCTATTGTGAAATCCATAAAAATATCACCCCTCTCTAGGGTATTTTTCTTTTTCTACTTTAAAATCTCAGTAGAGAGAGAGGTTGTCCTTGGCGAAGGTCATTGGTTGTTTAGCACAATTGGGCTAGTTCTTCTCCCATGGAATAAGCACTTTCAACTCCTCCTCACTTGGGAGAGATCTTCAATCTCTATGGGTACATCTCGCAAGCTTGCGGCTTCACTTATAGTAACAAAATATTTTGAAATCGACTAGAGACTCTCTGGGATGTTTCTAGTGTGTTGATCTAGAGATTCTCAATATGGAAGATGTTCCTCAAATATTGGTGTTGATGGATACTAACAAGATTCTTCCTAATAATATTTCGTTGGAATGTGGCAAGATGGAGTGGATCTGGGATATAGAATATGAAAAGGTTATGTTCAAGTGTTGTTTTTTGAGCATCACTAGGCATATTCTCTAAGATTGCCTTAGACAATAATCTACATACAAGTGCAATAGAGCTAACTATATTGGATCTAGTTCTTGGGAACACTTCAATGGGTGAAAAAGAAAAAGCGGCTTTTGATCTTGGGCTTAAATATTTAGTGTAAGGGAGAAATGTTGTAGTAATTAGTTATCTTCACACAATGAGACCTCTAATTCTTGAACGATAGCATCATGTGGTGATAGGCTCATTATGAAAAATAGATTTGATGGTTATGAGGGTTCAATCCCCTTTTATTGACTATCAAGGGACTTTGTGATCCAAAAAGGATCCAAAGAAGACTAAGGACAACTCAGAATTCACAGAAGCAACTTAGGAAGCTCAGAATGGCCTCAGTAGACAGAGAAAGGGAAAAAATTCAAAGTCCTCAAAACTTAGTGAACTTGGCATCATTGCGAAGAGTGCATCACAATATTTCCAACGGTGTAAACGACTAATCAAACAGAGTTACGGATCAAAAGATATTCATAGTCAAAGTTTCGGTCAACCTAGCCCAGTCAACAAGGATTAGTCAACATCTGTACTGCTGACGTCAACATCAGTACAAATGATGTTAGCATCCATACAGTGTATGTGGCACATGCAGAGGGAGACATGTGTCATTCTGATGTCAGCATGACATCATCATGGTGATGTGGCAGCACTAGAGGTTGCTACGTGTCACTCGTTTTTGACATTTTCGGGTCAATCTGTGGACCAATAAGGAAGTGCCATGTGGCAGTTCATACATCCATGTTGTAGACCATATGGGATGTGGAAGGATGACTGTGCAAGTGGATGGTGTGGGCCAATGGTTGGCTACCACGTGGTAGTGGGAAAATGCCCAATGAGGGCGCGAAACTAGATTTTCAAAAATAAAAAGGGCCCGCCAAATATGGCGGAGTCTCGCCAAATCTGGCATCCACCACCATTGGGTCAACATAATCCATTGGTTAGTCCGCCAAACTTTTCCATTAAATGCTGAGTCTTCCTACATACGAGAGGAGGGCGCTCGACGGTACGCCTGAGCATGAATTTCGAGACACGGTACAGAGAATTAATTGCATAGAGTAGGCATAAAAACAAAGATGAGCTTTCTCAAGGGTCTGGGAGTGCCAAAGTTGGATTGAGGCTTGGAGACAATCATTTTTGGGTAATTCAACGCCACAAATTCAATGGTGTTGTCTGTTTTCTGATTTGAGCATAGCTTCTGTAGATTAATTCTAGAATGAGGTATACTTATGTATTTTGCCAAATTCTTTTGCTGAGTTAATAAAAAGGCCTACCCATTTGAGAGCAGGACCCAGAGACGTAGTCCACCAGGGAAGAACTCCGTTATCAAGTTTTTGTGTTCATATTTGATGCTAAAGTCTCTTCATTATTTAACTTTTCTTTCTTTATGGTGCACTTTAATTTATGCTCATTTAATACAATTCTTTATAAGTCACTTCAATGAAAAGATCCTGGATCATGTTGGTATCAGAGCAGTCATCTTTGACTTGAATTGTTGAGTGTGGATGCTTAGTAGGGCCAAGAATAAGCAAGGTGTAGGAACTCTTAAGACTTTCAATCCCGAAGTTGGTCATGCATCCCGAAGGAAGAAAATGGCAGAAGAGGAAAAGCGCGATGAACAGGAAGTTAAAGTGCAATTGACTTCTCTTTGGTTGGAAGGCACCGCTCTCGTATGGTGGGAGAGAAAAATTCAGGACATAAGTAAGTGTGGTAATCTTCTTTCCTCCTTGTCAGAATTTAAATCAACGATAAGGAAGAAATTTTATCCATTGGGTTATTTACATAAAGCAATGATGGAATGAAAATTTTTAAGACAAAGTAAATGTCAAACTGTACAAAGTTTCATAGAAGAATTTAGGAAGAAAGCTCTTGCAATAAAAATTCCTTTGGATTCTTATGAAACTTTAATGAAGTATATTGGTGCACTTCACAATTATATTCGTCATACTTTGCTATTTTTTAACCCCACCAGTCTTGATGAAGTTTGTGTGCAAACCACACACCTTGAGAATAGGGGAAAGCATGTTCAAGAAGATCCCTCAAAGAAACCTTCCAATCTCCCACATAAACAATTTAATAATTTTAAAAGGAAGGACAAGAAGACCACCACTGTAAAGAGAGAAGAAGGAAAACCATCTTTCACTCATTGCAAGAAAAGTGGTCACAATGATGAACACTGTTGGAAACTACATCCTGAAAAGAGACTGAAACAATTCGGTGGAATGGGGAAGACAAAGACTGTTGCTACAATGCAACAAGATATTGGTTCTAATTCAGGAGACGAAGGAAACATCACAATGGTTGGAGTACAAGATAAATATTCCCTTCATGCTAGAAATTCCAATAATGAATCTCATGATGATGAAAGAMMGAGGAATGAATTATTTCATATAGGAGTTGTATCTAAACACACTAAGATAGATACATTGTTTGATCCAGGTTCCCAAGTAAACTTGATATCTGAAGCACTTGTCAAAAAGATGGGTCTTGAAACTAAACCACATCCAAAGCCTTATCCTCTTGGTTGGGTATGTGATAAAGAAAAACTTAATGTCACCAAGCAATGTAGGGTCAGATTTGTTATTGCTTCAAAGTTGATTGATGAAGTGGATTTGGATGTTGTATCACTTGATATATGTGGCATAGTGTTGGGGAGTCCTTATCTTTATGATAGAAACACAATCTTCTTTCATCATGAGAACAAATATCACCTTACTAAGGGGGGAGTCGAATATATTGTTAGAGCCCACAACACTTGTTAGTGTAGGACAAATGAAGAGACTCATAAACACTAATAAGAGATATATACTCATGGTCATAAGGGAGAAAGATGTTGTAACATCCGACGATTTCCAAGGATGTGATCCTTCTCATAAGAAAGAATTAATTGATATTGTTTCTAAGTATGATGATATTTTCCAGGAACTAGATGGATTACCTCCTAAGAGGGAAATCCAAAATGAAATACATCTTCAACATGATTCTTCTCTTCCTAATGTGGACATGTATAGGATGTCAGTTGTAGAGATGACAGAGATCAAGAAGCAGGTACAAGGCTTATTGGATCAAGGGGTCATCAGCCCCAACTCATCTCCTTGTGGTTCTCTAATCGTTATGGTGCCAAAGAAAGATGGCACATGATGAATGTGTGTTGATTACTAGGCCTTAAATAAAATCACGGTGAAAAAACGATACCCTCTTCCTCGTATAGATGATTTACTTGATCATTTAAAGAATGTTGTTTATTTCACTAAGTTGGATTTGCGTAGTGGATACCATCAGATCAAGGTTTCATAACATGATGCATGGAAGATTGTCTTTAAAACCAAATAGGGATTGTTTGAGTGGTTAGTTATGTCATTTGGGCTTTGTAATGCTCTGACAACCTTCATGCGTGTGATGAATGATGTATTCAGGCCATTTCTAGATGATTTTGTGATTGTATATTTAGATGACATTATTAAATTTAGCAGGACTTGGGATGAACATGTAAGGCATGTAAAGAAAGTATTGTATACTTTGAAAAAGGAAAAGTTGTATGTAAAATTTCCCAAATGTGAATTTGGTAATATTGCACTTGTGTACCTAGGTCATATTGTAGGAGGGGGACAATTAAAAATTGATCCTTCCAAGATTGATGTAATTGTAAATTGGCCTGAGCCAAAAAATGTAACTGAAATATGGAGCTTCCTAGGTGCATTCCAATATTGGAGGAGATTCATTGCAAACTTCTCCTTTATAGCATCTCCTTTGCATGCCTTAACCAGTGTGAAAAACACTTTTCAGTGGGGAGGAAAGAAACAAAAAACTTTCGACACTTTGAAAGAAAAGATCAGTATCGCACCAGTATTAGCACTGGCAAATCTTCAACGACCCTATGAGATCAAGACATATGCCAAAGAATACACCATGGGTGCAATATTGATGCAATATCATAAGATTATATATTACCACTCTGAAACTTTTAACCAAGTTGTTGTTAACTATCCTACATATGATAAAGAGTTGTATGCATTAGTTAAAAGTGTAAAGAAATGGAAGCACTACTTGTTAGGGAAGAAAACAATCATACATACAGATTATCAACCCTTATAGTATCTCCAAGCACAGACCAAACTGCAACAATCTCTACATTACAGATGGATGGGTTTCCTACAACAATTTCATTTGGTAATCAAGTACAAAAAGAGTATGAGTAACAAAGTAGCTGATTATGTTTCTAGACCTCCTATTGTTGCTTCTAT
Organism: Picea engelmannii; assembly: GCA_009831015.1. Taxonomy (NCBI): domain Eukaryota; kingdom Viridiplantae; phylum Streptophyta; class Pinopsida; order Pinales; family Pinaceae; genus Picea; species Picea engelmannii. Next base: position 212,159 of record ML784130.1, on the reverse strand, counting down.
TATTTTGAAGAATTCTTCTTTATCTCATGATAGCTATGTGGAAAAATATGCCATTGATGAAGATTTTAAAGAAGTATATAAGAAGCTAACCCATGGTGCACAGGTAGAGAACTATTTTCTACAGGGAAAACTACTATACCATCTTGTAAAGCTATGCATTCCTACAAGTGAATGATTCCATGTAATACAAGAAGCTCACATTTCTCTTGTGTTTGGGAATTATGGGGTAGGACAAACTATGTCTCATCTGTAGAGGTTTTGTTACTGGCCTCAGTTGAAAGCAATTGTAGCTAAATATATAAAGGGGTGTGTGATGTGTTCTACTTGTAAGCCCACTAATAGAAAATTGGGGCTATACTCACCATTGACTGTTCCATCCCATCCATGGGAAAGTATCTCCATGGATTTTGTAGGGGGTTTACGAAAGTCAAAAAGGGGTCATGATTGTTTGTATGTTGTAGTGGATAGGTTCAACAATATGTGTATCTTAATGCCATGTAAAAAGCAGATCACTGCTGAGCAGACTGCTAATCTCTTCTTTCAGTATGTTTGGGTTCACTTTGGGTTATCCACATCCATTATCTCAGATCGAGATACTCGATTCCTTGGGGATTTTTGGACAAGCTTGTGGAGAATGATGGACACCAAGTTGAAGAGGATCATTTCTTTCCATCCACATATCGATAGATAGATAGAGGTTGTTAACCGAATAATGGTACTTTTGCTTCGAGGCTACTGCAACAAGCATCCCATGTTATGGGATGAACAAATACCCTATGTACAACATGCTTACAACCGAGCCTTACATTCCTCCACCCATTGTTCAACTTTTGAGACATATTTTGGGTATTTACCTAAGGTTCCTTTGGACTTTATGTATGGGAGAGATGTCGATTCAAATGAAGACAGATCCCACAAGTTCATCCAAAGGATCCAACAGGTACATCAAGCAGTCAGGGAATAATTGGAGAAAAGTCAAGCACAATATAAAGCTTGACATGAAAAACACATGGTTGATCATCACTTCCAGGTTGGAGACTAGGTATGGCTTCACATCAGCAAGGAAAGATTGAAGGGTGAAGGCAAGAAACTCAAGCACATTCGTTATGGACCCTTCACTATTTTGGAGAGAAGTGGTACCAGTGCTTTTTGTCTAGATATTCCACCTTATACGAAGATCTACTCAGTTGTAAATGTAGAGAACTTGAAACTTTTTGAGCCTCCCATGATCATGGATCAGGGTGAGGAAGTTTCAATACCTTCAGTTGATGAGTTTTCTCCTGAGTACTTGGATGAGTTAAAGGAAGATATCATCCTGGACAGAAGGACAAGGACTTTGCGCATGGGTGATGTTGATTATCTTCGAGTAGGATTAAAGGGAACACATCCAAGCAAGGCAAATTGGATTGAGACTGACAAGGTGAGGGAACACTTCCCTCACTTATATATTTATTTATGAAAGATTTTGATGGTCCAAAAATCTCTCAGTGGGAAGGTGTGATCCAAAAAGGATCCAGAGAAGACTAAGGAAAACTTAGAATTCGCAGAAGCAACTCAGGAAGCTCAGAATGGTCTCAGTAGACAGAGAAAGGGAAAAAATTTGAAGTCCTCAAAACTCATTGAAATTGGCATCATCGTGAAGAGCGCATCACAAGATTTCCAACGGCATAAACTACTCATCAAATAGAGTTACAGATCGAAAGATATTTGCGGTCAAAGTTTTGGTCAACCTAGCCCAGTCAGCAGGGATGAGTCATCATCCGTACTGCTGAAGTTAGCATCAGTACGGATGATGTCACCATCTGTATAGTGTGTTTGGAACACACAAAGGGTGACACGTGTCATGTTGACATCATCATGGTGACATGGAAGCAACAAAGGCTACCAAGTGTCACTCGTTTTTGACATTTTCGGGTCAATCCGTGGACCATTGAGGAAGTGCCACGTGGTAGTCTGTGCAACCACATGACAAAACGTACAAGACATGGTTGGATGATCGTGCAAGTGGATGGCATGGGCCAATGGTTGGATGCCACATGGTCCAATCATGGGCCGCCACGTGGTAGTGGGAAAATGCCCAACGAGGGCCTGAAACCGGATTTTCCAATGGGTACTGTCCTTCCCAAATGACCCCAATTTGCAATGGAGTTGTACGAAAGGAAGATTATAGCTTAAGAAGAATCATCACTCCATAAAAAACTTCAATAGACCAAACTTTCAACAATTACCATTAAATTTTTTTATAAGCATTATGATAACCATCCAACATTAGGGTGCAAAAGAATATTTTCCTCTTAGCCAAAGCTCTCATTTTATAGGTTTTGTGGTTCATGACACTTTTCCAGTTCATGTAAATATGTATTTTAGTAAATTACTAATTACTTAATATTCTTTCACCCATGTGTCACTCATACACACAAATGCACATGTAATTACTTATTTAAAATTATAAAATAATGAATTATTCTCACCCAACTCCCACATTTCCTATTTTCACTCCTAGGTATTCCCTTGATCTTCTCATCAATTCATATTTTAATGGTTTTACATGGAGTTATTATTTTAGTTATTTATTAGTTTTCTTTAACTTCGTGTTATGGGATAAAATCTCACAGGGATCTCACTGGTTGGACAAAAAGATCTCCCTAGGATATGCCCTTGATCCTAGACATAAATGGGTTTAGACTTCTATGGTTTCCTGTATCTACAGAAAACAATTTCTTTTACACCAAAGAAAGGTAGATTAACATACCTATGATTTGAATGTTGTTTCTGTGTATCCTGACTGGTGTAGATATGAAGTTCCACCTTCATCTCTTGTCACCCCTTCCTGCACACAAGCAACAAACACTGCCAATCTTCTTATTTCTCTAGTGTTAGAAATAATCAATATGTCTTAGATCTAATTTGATTTATCATTCATACAATCAAATCCAAACATCTTGCATAATCAACAGAAAATTTTGGGGAAAACCATTAATATATTCATTAACATGAAGAAATTACATCAATTCATACCTTGAATGTTGATGTTTTCCTCCTAGTTCTAGGTTCCCGATGCTCCTCAGCCTCTTGAGCTTCTCTCTCTATTTTGATAGCTTAACCACTCTCACAAATATTCTCCCCATATCCTTGATTTGGCCTCTTCTTACAGGATTTTAGAAGAGATTGGAGATATGCTTCATGACATGTGAATTAGGTGGATCCATGTTGGCCCTCGACCAAGTTTTGGGGAAACTTTAGTCAGTTTTGGCCCACTTTTGGACTTCGACATGCTGGTCGAAGAAGGAGCGCCTAGGTAGAGTTGAGATTGCGGATCTCACCGATTTTGAGGGTTATGTGAACCCAGTAAAGGGTCCTTAGGGTTTTGTAATGGCTTTATGGGATGTCGGCCCATGGGCTTTTCCCATGTTTAGGCCTTATTGTAAGGGTTTGTAAAATATAAATAAAGAAGATTGTATTGTAGTAGCGAAGTGAAAGTAGTTCGAGTTTATTTGTGAAAATGAATGTATATGGTCGAGGCTTGGTGCTCGACTATGATTTTGTAGAAGGTGCTAAGTGTCGTGAGAAGATATTTTGGCTTTGTGCAATTGACCTAGTTTTGGAAGGAGGATCTAGTGCTTAGTGCACAAATATTCTGTTTTTTGTGGAGTTTGAATCTGTGGCTTAGTGCACAGGAGTGACTAAATGTAAGATCTTGGCAAATAATAAAGAGGTGAAGTGGTTTGTGGACATAGCCCCACCCTGGAGTGAACCACGTATATCTGGTGTCTCATGGTTTGCTTTGTGCAGTATCTTTCTATTATGCATTTTCTTAGTGCTTGATTATGATGTGTAATGAATAGATTTTTTGTTTCTTAAGTACATTACTTGTGTTAAAGGGTAACTAAATGCTAGATCTAACTCACAGTGTTAAGTGCTAAGTGCTAAGTGTTTGGATGCATAATCACTTATCGTTACTACGTTGGATCTGTCTTTGGTTATGCTCTGTGATGTTAAAGAGACTAATAAACTAATGCATGTCACTTCCTAAGCGTTCACATAATATTCTGCGAAGTTCTCTTATCACATACTCGTGTCCCAGCCTGGTTACAGACACCTGCATCCTGTAACCCCCCTTCTTCTACCTCAGGTGAGATGCCACCTGCTTCTTAGGTGTTGCTGAAAGGGCAGGTAGTCGGGGTTTTGTTGGTGCGTTGTTAAGCGTTGAACCCTAGGTCTGCCCCTGTGCCAACAATACAAGTCATGGATAGCTTGATAGCATGTGAAATAAGAAATTACAAGTCATAGATAGGATTGATGGCATGTGAACTAAGAGAACAAGTCATGCACACGTTTCATGCTTACTTATGAGCTTTTTCCAACCTATTATGAACTTTTTCTCTATTATGAGATTTTTTCTCAAGTTCCATGCTCAATTATGAGCTCACTATGAACTTTCTTTTCAATTATGAGTTTATTCTCAACTATGAAATAATTCTTATTTCATTATTATGAAATCGTGACAAAATAGTTATTTCCTCATGAAATAATTATGAGAATTTTACTCAATTATGTAATTCTAGCCTCATAACATCTAATAACATGCTTGCACAACCTATGGTGGAAAATACAAGTATAACAAATTCCCCCTGATGTGTGGGGTAGGAAGAGGAACTGGTGGCTAAAATACATTACAAAAATTCACGGTGATGAGTGGCATAAGGAAGGAGCCCAGATATCAAGGAACCAGTGAGTAATTGCAATCAAACATCAAGGATGAGAGTATAAATAGACCATCCCCTAGGTAGACATACTCAGACTTTGAATGAGCATGGATGCCAAACAATACACTGTGGATCCATGATATGAAGTGCTAGACCGTGGTCACGGAATAACACACAATGGTTCCATGTCATCAATAAGACCATATCCATGAGACAATACAATGTGGATCTACATCATGAACTCAGTCATAGCCAACAACAAATACAATGTGGATCTATGTCATTAAAATTATCATAGCCACCAACAAATACAATGTGGATCTATGACACAATGTATAGAAATTAGGAAGATAACGAGCACTGAGGGATGTTCTCCCGAAGTCTTCAAAGTACTAATACACAAGTGATATACTCCATCACAACTTGGAAGGGGATGTTGTGAAGGAATGATGTGGCCCCAAACCCAAGGTCTTCCTCCCAAACCCTGATGGTATGAATATACAACATGCGAATAGATGAGCTGAAGTCGAGCATGGTAGAAACTGTCTGATTACCAGTCATTGATGTATATCATTAACATACACAAGGGGATCCATCGATGATGAATATGGACCCAAAGGTACCTAGTACAATATAGAGATTGTGCATAGATGAGATGGTGTTGAACACTCATAGAATCAATTGATCATGAGTCAATGATGGAAAACCACTGTTGATCATGAGGAGGCCTGCCACTAAGGACTGCAAGATCCAAGGTACTAGATGGTTTCTAGATCCATCTCCTAGATAATGTGATGAAGTCGATATGAAGAGATGCATCAAAGGAGGGAATTAATATATCCCCCATCAATTGACATGAAACATACACCGAGAGACGATGCAAATAAAGAGTATCACAAAGTACAACTAGCACAGGGATGGTCGAATTAGAAATTCAACAAAATAGAAGATGGAAAAATCAAACTTAAACTTCCCTTGAACATATAAAATGACACAATGGTGACTTGGAAGTAAGACGCAAGATCTAGAAAAATATAGTGCAACAACGCAGGAGACATTGAAGCACTCTCCATGATGACTAGAAGAGTAACTAGTCATAGGAGTATCTCTGACTCGTATTACTGGGACAACTCCTAGGAAAGATAAAATCCAATTGTATGATGAGGAATCAAACATGTGCCATGCTCAAGGGTGACTTGACTGACGCTGCCATTTTGAAAATATATCAATAGTGAAAACCCCCCACTCTTTTTTTATCTTTTGTTTGTTGTATTTTTTTCCTTCTTCATGGTTTAATGAGATCGAAATAATGATGCAAGTATGTCCGATGTGTATTTTTATTTCAATTTTAATGATCATGAAAAAGAGTTAAAAGGATACTCATGAGTGTTTTTTTTGTGTCCTTTTATGAGTCTGAAAAAGAGATAAAAGTATACTCGGTGGGAGAGAATGAGTGGCTCAACAACTTGCTCCTATTTTCCAAGAGCATAGAACCGACCTAAGAAAATCCACTCTTAGCATTTGTTCTCTCCCTGGGAAGGTGGGTGCAAAACGAAGGACAAATAAGGCAAGGGTGGATGTTCAAAGATATTGCATAGCGGTAAGTGAGATATGGGAAATCAACAATGCAACGGGGAAAATCATGACGCAAAAAACAAATGCATAAGAGACCATTACGAAACAAGAAAAATGTTCGAGAACCCCCATGGGATATGGAAAAAATATAGACGAAGAGAGGAAAATGAGGCTTAATCATCAAGTCATGGAAGGGCTAAAGGAGGGCTCCTGGGCCTATGGAAAAACCCAACATGGGAACCAAATGGTAATCCAGGTGCTAACTAGGGTTCCCATGAAGGGTAGGGACTACCGAGCCAATTGTGACGTGCAAAAGGAGTGACCAATGTTGCAACTGGCCGGGTTCGAACCTAAGGCATAACACTAGTAGTATGGATGGTTAATAATGCAAAGAATAAAATGTAGGGGAAAACTTATCCCTATATGCTAGTTTATAAATATATACCTCAAGTGTAGTGGACGTCACCATATTCGTTAAAAAAGTCCCTAGAATCATGTCAAGCACATGTAAACTAGATTCCAAGGTCAAAACGCATAATGATATCTCAAAAAACAAAATATTTTTGTATTTTTTGGATATGATATATGAAAAAGAAAAGCACTCACACTATACACGTGTACGAGGAACTACACATCTTAATGGTTTACACAAAGTAAATCCCATTGCAAGGCTTAGGCCAATGATATTTTTCATAACCAAAGAAGTCATGGGACAATGACGGTATCATGTGGCACACCATGTTGGGTCCATGCCACATATAAATGAATTTGTGCATACGAAGATACTCATCATGAGTGGTTTCGTGAGATAAAAAATCTCCTTGATGGGGTCCATCAAGACATGAAGGAAGTACAAAATGAAAATATTCAAGGGAAGAGGTAGTAGAGAATTATGTGGCAAGTTTCGAAAAAGAAAACCGAGGTGGAAAAGGGTTGAGACTAGGGGTTCCACTGGATACTCGAGCAAATGCCCCATCTCAGGTCAAGACTCATCATGTTAACTCTCATTTGTTTTAAATGAGGAAAATATGATTGATGCATTACCTCATTCTTTGTATTTTATATGGAATCCATGACTTCCAGGATGGCCTCTTCTGAAGGAAACTCAAAATCAAGGGAGTCATGTGAACTGAGAGAGTTAACAACTTGTATGGGAAGAGTAGGTTGATCACACTCCATATGAGGATGGATTTGGTGACCAATATCAATAGATGATGATGGGATTGTTGGATCAACAAAATTGACCGTGGTGAACGACATGGATGCTCCATACGATTCAACATCCTCGGAATAAGGTACCACCCAAGGATCAACAGACCTGAGGGATCCACTAGTAGATGAGGAAATCATGTTGATAGGAGAAACATTGGCAGTGGGAGATAGCGGGGTGTTGAGTATTCAACACACCCTAAAAGTTCTATGACTATTTCCTTTTGGGTACCACACTATATGTTTACTTTTGACTATTTTCGCTATATGTTTACTTTTGACTATTTTCGCCTCAGCTTGAAATTGATCCTTCGCTTCTCTTATATGTTTCATGTTTTAACTGATTAAAAGTTCACTTGAACATATAGCGAAGAATCATATTAACTCTAAAATACTTAACAACTGCTCGAGGAATCAGCGACCCTGAATCAACCAGACTCACAAGAGATTTTCAGCATTGGCGGAAGATGATGGTGGCGAAAATTGTTTGGAGAGTCAAAGTAGCCAAGTATTGATCCTCATCGACATCGGCTGATGAAATGATTCTTTCCTATGAATAAACCTCGGGAAGGATTTTTCCTAAGACCGATTCATTCGGTTTTGGGTAGAAAGATGTGATAGTAAGTGTCGCGCAAAGGGAAGAGTGACACCGCCAAACATCAAACCCTGATACGTTGACACGAGCAAAGTCCCAAGTAAGATACTTACCTACCAACAAATGCATTTTATAATTAATTATTGTTTATGGCCCAAGGTTTATAACGCCGCGTAAGCATTAATTAACATCGGACAGGAAGAAACTTATCAACAAAACCTCGGTACAACAATAACGATTGCAAGATTTAATAATGTGTGCGAACTAATAATTTGTGATAAGGAACACAGATTAACTACCTATAAGAAAGATTAATACATTCAAAATACTTCTAATATTTAATATTAATGGCTCCCGCCAAGTTCAAATTACATACAACTAAGCCACGCCACGACCAACTGGTCCGGTAGCCGTAAACCAAGAATACCTTTACAATGAAAGAACAAAAAGGAAAATTTTGTCGAGAGTGACACCCAAAAGGATGTAAGGAACAGGATCACCCATTATGTCTTTCTCACATATGAACTTTTCCCCAGGTCATTGTTGGTGCCTGGCACTGTGTCCCTCTCCTCCGCCGCACGCTGGGCCTCGCATAGTTGCACAATTGTATCCTGGGATTCCTGGAGCCATCTCTGAAGCCAAACCGTGCTTCCCACGTGACCCTGGGATGACGTTATCCCCTAGTATTTTGCCGCCAACTGATGTCGTAGCTCTCTATTTTCTTGGTAGAGCTTGGCTATCACAATTTTATCCTGCTCTAACTGTTGAACGAGCCTCTCGACGCGAGGACTCGGTGCTTTTCACCTTCCCTTCCAACTCCCGTCTCCTCTGTCGATAATCCCAACTGGCTCCGACAAGCGAGGAAGTTCCACAAACTCCTCAACAGCTGGACATGCACTCAACTCAACCAAAAGGTGGGTTTCCTCCCTTTTGGCCGTATCCTTTCTAGGCCTCCCTCTTCTCCATGGTTTTGGCTCTTGAGAAGGTGTGTTTACAAGTGTACCTTCCTCAGACACACCCTTTTCAACTCCAATCTCCATTGAGGACACTGACACCATCTCTAAGACAAAGCCTCCACGTCCTATTGGGATTTCAAAGACATGGGAAGCTGACCCAAAGGAATCCCAGATACACTGGGGCTCAAACCGAGCACTACGACTACCCCGTGGACCCCGTCCCATGTCCAGAGGAGATCCCATTACATAGCAGTGTAGTAGCCCGCTCGTCCGCAGGTGACGAAGGATGCCCATGAAAAACTTCACCAAGATAAATTCACCAGACCAGAATTCCAGAGAGTATAATCTCGACGTAAGCGTAAGATTTCCCATAGAACTCCCAGAATTTATAGAAAAAATGAAGGAGAAAAACATAGCATGTATGGGAAACACTCGCACGTTGCAACATGGTGTTTAAAGACTTGATGCACCACAACTGTTTGACGGATGTAATACAGATTATGGAGGCATTTAATGGCTTTCCTTTTATGGTGTCTAACCTTCTGGGGGAGTATGCGTGCACACGCTCACCTTCGATGTCTCTTTTCAACACCAAAGGTCAAAAAATCACTATGACGATTTAAAATGCTCACGAATACCATACTTGATTTTCCACTCCATGATATGTTGACATAATTCATCTTAATCAAAAGGAGCGATGGCTTTGGCTAGGTCATCACAGGTCATTCCAAGGAGCGACTGAGATCAAGTAAGTATTAAATGACTGAGATTAGCATGCTACACATGTATGTATTAGTCTTTTCAGATTTATTTATGTCTTATCATAAGTTGCTCAGATCATTAAACATTTTTCGTTTTGATTGTAGGAAAGAATACTCCCCGATTAGCCAAATGAATCTTATCCGGTGGCCTCGCCAAAGGACTCAAAAGGAACATCGTAGTTGAATCATCGACGCAATAAAGGATTCTGGTTTCTCTAAGAGCGGCACTCCCAATCAGTTTATCGACTCTAGTGACATGTTCGATATACACACTGAACGAAACTTGATATAGGCCGATGAAGGAGAAAAATCACCGATGAGATACCAAGACAAGTGAAACAATTTGCAGGTCACCCGATCCGAGCTCGAGCCATGCTGCAACAACTTAAATCTAGTTTGTTAAAATACCGGGCGCATGCAATAGACATCATAGGAGCATATGTTGCCCCTATGGAACAACACAGGTTCCCATGGGATCAAATCTGTGAAAATATGTTTATCAGCTGGTCTGAATATGAAATAAGCCAACCTTTTCAAGAGGCATTTCAGGTGGACCATTGAAAGAAACTATTGGATGATCACTCTACATGGCAATTTTTGTTTGGCCTAAATTGTATTTAGCCATTAATTACAGTTGAATTTTAGATTATAAATAGAGACATCGATCGATGAGTAAAGGGTTCGATGGTTGTTGTAAGAACTCCTTTTTTTTTGGCTGTTGATAATTATTTTGAGACTGCTGTGAATTGAGAAGTCCTTCTGGACCAAAGACAAGCTATTTTCATCAGATGTATGTTATTGGAGCTGGAGAAGAACTACTTCCTTTCCTGTTCCATGAATGATGCAGTAAATGAGTAAGAGCAATTAATTTTGTTGTCAATTTATCTGGTGCAATGTCTTGATGTTCTTCGCTTTAATTATGAGGATAAATTGTTGTGTTGTTATGTGATGAATGATATGGTAGATGAATTATTTTCCTTACCATGATCTTGATTACGTATGTGTTTTCTTCTGTTAGATTAGTTTTTCTCAGACAGTAATTGGATGCTCATTTGGTTACTGTATTAGTACTAGGCCTTGTGGCATAGAATCATTGTTTGCATGTTTGAGCAGTGGGTTATCCCAAGCTCAACCTCTTCCCTCTAGTTAAAAAATTTGTCCTATTATTTTTCAAGTTGGTTTATATTGGCTTGCATCTCTCATATCAGCCCCACCCAAGAGAAATATGGAAAAAGAACTGTCCTAAATGAAGGAAGATCCTTCACCAGAAAACACAAATCCCATCAATAATTTGGCCAGATCTCAAGATCTGGAGAACCATTCCACTCCAAACGCTGCAGAGTCTAATTGGGCCTTGGTGGCGGGTTTGGTTCCTCCTGTTGAATCAGGGGATTTAGGCCCCATCAACACGAGGGAAGGGGAAATATTCCCATTAGTGAAGGATATTTGAGCATCTCAACACAAACACTCAAATAAGAATGCATGGTATCACTGATAAAGGGTACATGTAACACACCCAACCCCTAAATACCCTTTCTAGGGATGGGGCATCCAATTTTTGTTTACTCCAATCATCTTGAATCATCCCTCCGAGGTCCTCATTGGCTACTGCTCACCATGATCTTTCTAACAGTCACCACCACACTAAAATACGAGCTCTGGTCTGCAAGTTATTCCTTCTCGAAGTTACCCGAGTGATTATTAGTTGGGGTCTTCGGTGTTCGGCGTTGAACGCCCCTTTTTCTCACTCCCCGAAGTCCTGAAATATCACCACCTAGCCTTATCCATTCGATTATCAATGTTCGACATTTTACATTGAACATCCCTTTTTTGGCATTCGGTAATCGACAATCGATGTTGATTTTTTTGGTCGTTCGTCAATCAATGATCGTTGTTGAACATTCGGTGTTCAATGATCGATGATCATCGTTGAACTTTCCTTTACCATACTATACCCAAATATTCCAAACTCCCGAAGTTATCCAGACTCCTGGAGTTTTGGACACATCACCAACCATGTTGGCCAGGTTTCCATGAACCAGAAGCTGACATGTGGTGAGGGCCAGGGGTGACACATGTCCTCATTAGGGGGTGACATGTGTCATGCTCTAATACACATAGGGGGTCTGTAAATCGACCATATTTGGGTGACATGTGGCACATTAATCATGGGTCCACGTCACCTTGAGTGATGTCAGCATGCCACATCACCTCGGGATGACAACCTTCCAAACCCTCTGATCTAACGATCAAGTTGCGTCCACGTAGATCTCAAGATCTACGACCTCCGTCGCTTCACAACTTCGGCGTTTAGGGGTTTCATGGTGTAATCCTCTTCTTACTCCCAGAGTAGGTTAAATCTGAATTGACCATGGGGTATATCCAATGGTCACGAGTGGTCCTGAAGCTCCCTCAGATCAACGACTCTCGTTAATTCATAACTTTGGAGCTTATCGACACACCACACCCCAAATCCCCTGGAGTTCCAAGTCTCTGGACTAAAGGATTTGGTGCCATGCGTCCCCTACCTATCAATGGCTTAGATTTAATCCATCGTTTGCGACTTCGAGAGTCTTCACACTTTGAAGACTCTTGGCTAAGTTCCTCCGGAGTGTCGAGTCCTTGGACTACGAGATCTCCATCCACGTGGACCAAACAGGTAATTTTCAGAAATGACATGTGGTAAGGCGACACGTGGCCCCTTCAATGGGTGACACATGTCATGTGTTAATGGACCTATAGGGTCTGCGAAATGCCCGAATCTAGGTGACACTTGGCACATTGATTGTGGGTGCAAGTTACCTTGGATGATGTCACTGGGCCACGCAACTCTGGATTGATAATATTCTAACATCCCTCAGATCTCACGGTTGAGATCCGACCACGTAGATACATAGATCTATGGTTGTCGTGGCTTTGGTCTTCATCCCTTTGGGAGTTCCTATTCTTGTTAACAAAATGACTCAAAACGGTCGAAGTGCCACTCTCCGAACCGTGGGATCTGGCGACACATATCCCTTCCAATGGACGATCCCAATTCACTTTAGACTTCAGGAATTCGAAGGATCCGTCTCCTTGGATTCTCCCGAATGGATCTCATTCGCTCGTCTTCCAAACGAAAGTATCTTCCCTTTTGAGACTTAAATCTAGCTATCCTTCATGAGCTTCATTAGTTCTGAAAGACTTAGGTGTTGGCACGTGCTTTGCACTCTTTCTCCTAATCTTAACAGACTCCTTCTCCCAGGAGATTCAAAACAACTGGGAGGGTTGACATGCATACGGGAAGCCATTCCCAAGGTCGATGAACTCATAGTTCATCTACTTAAACTTGAACCACTACATGGCTAAATCATTTACGTGCACAAACCATATAGTTCCTTACTTTCTTAAATAAACGATCATGAAAGATAAAGGGACATAGTCTAATCATCAAGAAAACATGCACATACCTGAAACATTTATAGGATATCCAACTTTAATTTACAGTTACAGTTCAAATATACAGGATATGAAAATACTTATCTATTTCATATTGTAGCCAATGAAATGACTGTGGGTGTATGCCTTTCCACCCAACCATAGGCTTAGAGGCATTCACTCTTATCACTTTGGCCACCCCCGTGCCAAGCCATGATATCACTAGGGAACTTTTGTATCTTCTCAGGGATTCCTTCTCAGTCACGGTCTCTGCGAGGTTTATCAGATGCCTCCTCAACATCAATCTCACAGTCTCCGGCTCAGTTCGTGCTCTTCTGTAATTTCTTAGAGATATTTTCTCTTGTTCTCTTCAGTAACCAAAAAATCTTATCAAGATTTCAGTTCCTCTTCTCAGCTGGAGAGCCTCATGCCCTCTCCCTTCCCCTCACCTTTCTCCTCCTTAGGATGGTTATGGACATGTCCTGTTCCTTCTGTCAGAAGGAAACTCAGTTCAGTCTAGGTCTGTAGGACTCTGTGGTACTTTAGGTTGATATCCTCCTGTCTCCTTAGCCATACCATGCTTCCATTGATGGATTTGGTTGATTATCCAACCACCAATCCTTCCTTCATTAAATTATTCCTCTCCTTGGGATCCAGATGAGGCTTATTATCTCAGCAAAGGGAATTTGGGTCATTTAAATTAATGAACCCTCTCCACAATTTCCTCACTCTTTCCTCTAGTGATATCATGGAAAGTAATTCAAGGCTGCACCCCCACAGTCGTTTATTAGAAATTAAAACAATAATACATTTACATTGTTCCCATGCCATAGCATGGTGATCATAATTAATGATTAATTACAAGCTGGGGGAAATAGGGGTATTACAGTACATTAGACCTTGCATTGGATCCAAGGTCTCAAGTACAGAACATAAGTTGATCGATCGTAACAATTTTTACTTGGTGAGGGAAGTGTAGGACCCTAAATACTGACAAGACAATTGCAGTCATCTCATAGAACCAAGTACGCCCGAGTAACAAATTGTACTCAAGAGGTGCGTCGACAACCTCCACATCAACAAAGATAATATTACCACCTAACTCGATGGGTAAGGCAGTGATGATTCCATGGGGTTGGAGCATGTGTTTGTCGAATGATTTCAATAGTGCTACAAACATATCAATTTTAGGGGATCCAATAGATTTCCATCAAGAGATAGACATCATACAAGTCAAAGCTCCTTCATCAACTATTGTTCGATTTTTTTTTTTCCCATCGTTCACACTTTGATCTGGAAGGCTACTTGATGGGAGAGCCCATGAGTAACATGAGATGAATCAAAGGTCATCAATATAAACTCCAAGAGATCAACCCTACCTATGGAATATAACAAGGCTTTCCACTACGTTGGGAAGCTTTGGAGAACTTTGAGTGTCGACATGGAACAAGGTGCCTGGGCCAAGTATTCCACAATACTATAATTATGGGAAGCCAATGTATTAGGAATATGTGTCATACATTGAAGAACACCCTTTGGGGGGAAAAGAAGTGTGTCAAAAGAGGGATTCTCTATCTGAAGATGGCCACAAGGCTGGGACAAAGATGCTTCTTCCGGGGTAGCATGCTAAGGCTTAGAAATGTCATAGTTCTTGGCTCGAGTCTGCAAGTTGACCATGTGGACACATATGAACATAGAAGAATTCGAGGAATACCCCTCATGGTGAGGGGAACCTACCATTCCCCCTTGTGGAGGGGAAGGTTTTGTGGCAACCACGTTTTGAGGTTGAGGGGGGAAAGGATGGGTTAATAAAACAGGCTGCTGGGGGGCCTACTGTTGTGCCAAAAGTATATGGACTTAATCATTCCGTGGAAACTGGTGAGTAGGGTGGTCATCCCCACAAATGGTATAGGGAAAATGACTATTCTTTTTCTCCTTAGTTCCTCCCTCCTAAGTGTTTTGGGTGGAGGCAATGCCTTTCTTAGTATTGAAATTTTTCTTTTTATTCCTCTTTTTCTTTCCTCCAGGTTTCTGAGGACTCTTCAATTGCATGGATTGTATTGAATTGACCTTATATTTCTTAGTAGGTACCTCAACTATTTGACCACTAGTACTCGAAGCTGATGGGTGTGACTTAATGAAAATTTGTTCCATTTGAGTAACTATCTGTTTCATAGAGGTATGAAAAATAGAACCAACCACACCATCGACATGGGATATTGGGTTTGGCTTCCTTGGATCTGTCAACGATCTAGGATCATTTGGGATGATGTCATAAAGTGTGCCCGACTGAGAATAAATCAAGTCCAGATGTTGGGCACACAAAATGGCCTGCTCCTCGTTGGTCGCCCTGACCATAGCTACATCTATGGAAATGGGTGGTAAGAGGGATTTGGTGAACCACTTCATAAGGAGTTTGTCCATAATCTGAGTCTTAATCATCCTATGCCTTCATATCCACTCATGTATATGATTGAAAATATGTGTGGCATTATCTTAATGCAGTGAAGTCAAGAGCTTAGTTCCTATATCATACTGTATGGGTAATTGGTGATGTGTTAAGAATGCCATTTCCAGGTCATTGAAGATTTTAAAGGAACCTTCTTTTAATGCAATATACCATTTAGTGACATCTCGAGTCGGGTATCTCTAGAAAATACACAACCTCACACTATCATCCATTAATGAGTTGGATGAACACCATAAGTGGTATGTCATGATATGAGTGGAGGGGTCCTCTCCTGACTTTCCATCGAATTTTGTGATATATGATGGAAACTTGGAAGGCATTGCTGACCATGATGGGTCATGGGTTATAGGGTCATTTGTTAACCATGAAAAATCTTGTAAATCTAACATTGCAAGGAAAGGCAACGATGCAAATGAATATTGGGAGGGAGGTGAAGTCTCTGCTATCCCATATGGACCTTGCGGTCCCCCTATGTTGGTACTATTGAAGGTTAGGAGAGTTCTTGAAGAGTGAGTGATTGTTGGGATGGTAGAACCTCCAGGAGCATGACTTCTCCCAAAATCAAAGATGCCCCTAGGGGTAAATGTGGACCCTCTAGGAAAAAAATTCTCGAATTTAGTCCCAGGGAAGAAACCCCCAAGACCTAATGTGGTAACAAAGGGAAAAACTCACCAAGGTGAAAAGTTACCCCCAAGGGATGTTCCCCCAGGGAATGGTGTGATAACCCATGGGAAGTTAAAACCCTCTGATGTACTACTGCCCCCATCCTGGATAGGTACAACCCCAAAACCACTAGACATATTCCATCTCAAAGGTAAAATAGTTCCTGATGATACCAAATTACCACTCATAGGGATGGCGTAGGCGGAGGGAATTCCACCCCCACCAGAGAACCTTTGAAAACAGATATTTTGGGTTCGTTCCCTAGTGGAGTCACCAATTCTATTATGGGATAAAATCTACCAGGGATCTCACTAATTGGACAACAATATCTCCCTAGGATCTTCCCTTGATCCTAGACAGAAAGGGGCTTAGACTTCTATGGTTTCCTATATCTAGAGAAAACAATTTCTTTTACACCAAAGAAAGGTAAATTAGCATACCTCTAATCTAAAGGTTGTTCCTATGTATCCTGGCTAGTGTAGATCTAAATTTCTAGCTCTAGCTCTTGTCACCTGCTTCCTGTACACAAGAAACAAACACTACCAATCTTCTTCTTTCTCTAGTGTTAGAAACAATCAATGTCTTAGATCTAATTTAATTTATCATTCATGCAATCAAATCCAAACATCTTGCATAATCGACACAAACATTTGGGGAAAATCGTTGATCTATTCATTAACATGAATAAATTACATCAATTCATACCTTGAATGTTGATGCTTTCCTCCTAGTTCTAGGTTCTCGATGCTCCTCCTTAGCCTCTTGAGATTCTCTCTCTATTTTGACAACATAACCACCCTCAAAACTCTTTTCCCCATCTCCTTGACTTGGCCTCTTCTTATAGGATTTTAGAAGATATTGTAGATAGGATTCATGACATGTGAATTAGGTGGATACAAGTAATGGATAGGTGGATACAAGTCATGAATAGCTTGATAACACATGAACTAAGCAATTACAAGTCACATATAGGCTTGATGGCATGTGAACTAAACAATTACAAGTCATTCACAAGTTTCATGCTTAATTATGAGTTTTTTCCAACCTATTATGAACTTTTTCTCTATTATGAGATTTTTTCTCAAGTTCCATGCTCAATTATGAGCCCACTATGAACTTTCATTTCAATTATGAATTTATTCTCAATTATGAAATAATTCTTATTTCATAATTATGAAATTGTAACCAAATAATTATTTCCTTGTGAAATAATTATGAGAATTTTACTCAATTATGTAATTATAGCCTCATAACATCTAATAACATGCTTTCACAACGTATGGTGGAAAACACAAGTATTACACTTCTCCCAACCCACTTTTAATTGAATTTGAATTTTTGTACCTCTTTATTCTCCTTCATTTAAGGATGCAAATTAGTTTTAACTAATTAATAATTATCTTATTTTCATTTCATGCATACTCCTAGAATGCAATTATTTTCTTAATAACTTCTAATTAACTATAGCACCTCGCTTGTTATGATATAATAATTAATCTATATTCTTGTTTATGTTACTTTCATTTAATTAACTTTTTCTCTATGTAAAATGCATAAACTATACAATTATTTTCTCATTTCACTATAAAATTGATAGTTCATGGATGATACCAAGGGTTCCATGTTTCTTATACCCTTCAATAATTACCTTTCAGTACATTGCAAGGATGCCATATTTTGCATGCCCTTCAAGCATCCAACTTTCTTGGTGGTGAAATGGCACAATCGTTGAAACTTTATAACTCAATATTTTGTTTCCCTTGTTGAGAGATTAATTGTAATTAAGGAATAGGTTATTCATTTTATTTCACACCCCTCAACCAAACATTGTGAGTGACCGAATCTGTGGCCTACCCTCACGACAACATGCAACCTCTAAGTAAAAGAATCCATATATTTTCAATTCAAGCCAAGGAAAATTAATGTTAGTAGGTGGAAATGAAAATGATGTTCCTCATCTCCCAATGATATTGGTACACTTCCATACAACCCCATTACCCATATGTGGATCAATTGGAAAACATATTCCACATGCATGCACACACTAAAATCAACACATCAATAATTTCAAAATCCAAAATCAAAATATAACATAATCATATAATTTTTTATGGTTTACCAACTCAATCTGAAGTCCAATATAATGGTAATGCAATTCCACATCAATACACCCCCGTAGTTTCCTGTCACATTAGGCAAACCGTCTGTAGCATCTACAATTTAATGTATCCAACTTTTCATTTTAATTTATCCAAATCATAAGAATCAATACCATTAGTTACATCATATCAATGCACACATAATTCATCTATGTTATCATATAAACTTTTAAATAAACTCATTCATTAATAATCATTTAAACCTAACTAGATAATTAAAATTTTAAGTTTCATCATGTTACAATATTAGTAAATAAAATTGGGTCATTTGTAAACAAATGACCTCAAATAATAATATCTTGTTTGTCTCAATGGTTAAATCAAAATGGGGCACTACAACAAGAGTCTCGATCCTTTGAAAAATAAGGTTTCCGTGACTTCATCAATTTGAGAGCCACAAAATATGTGCGGGCATAAATACCTAGGGGCTACTACTAGTAGATATGGATCAAGAAATTGACAATATGTCTTATCAAACTCTAGAAGACATGATTTTAGGTCTCTTAGATGAAGAAAAGAAAACCATTGCAGGTGATACTCAACCTAAGATGGTATTATACTCAATGAACAATCATAGTGGATCAAATAAATACAAGAAGGACAAGGAATGTCACTATTGAAAGAAAATGGGTCACACAACTTTGAACTATATAATTCGATCCAATGATGTTCTCAACGGAAAATTTACAAACAAACCACATGTAGCGAATGTAGTAATTGTTGAAGACCCGCCAAATGTTGATAGTGTTGATGATATTACTAAATAAAGGGTATTCTACTCATTTTAAGAAGCCTGCACTTTGAAAACGTGAAGGGATATAATGTAGATGAATCTCAACATGGATGATTACCTAGATAGTTTGGGAGATTGTGAATCTTGGCAATTATACCCTTACAAGGGTGATGAGACAACTTGATGGAGCACTATGGATGTAGCTCAACATGGATGGTTGTCCAATAATTTGGGAGTTTGGGGAGGCAGAATCCGGGAAATCAGGAATTCATCTTGGGAGCTACACCTTTATGAGGGTTGTGAGGTAGCTTGATGGAGCTCTACCTGGTCCAAGAATTGTTTTCAAAGAATAAGCTTATGAAGAATGTTTGTTTTTGATGTCTAAGTTTCCGGTCAACATATTTCATCTTCGGTTCATATGTTTTTCTTTTGATAATGTAATACTTGGGAAGGGGTGTTAAGATATAAGGCTTACATTTGTAATAAAGTCACTTTATGAATTTAGATTATAGTTTATACTTTTGTTCACTTTTTGTGTAGAATGGTCCCACATTCATAAGTGGAAATGACTTGCTCAATGAACAATCATATATAAGGAGGTGAACTCCAATGTAATAGATGCACCGAATATTTTTTGATAATATCATATTGTGTTGTTGTGAGTATCTTCCTTTGAGTTTAGTTATGTGACTCAAAACTATCCAATCTTTCCTCATTAGTGATCTCTCTTATTTCGTAATAGGATTCCGATAGTTTCCCAAGAGCCATGTCACCAAGTACTAGAGACCATGTGAAGAATGCCTTTTTAGGCTCCAAGGGATATTTCCGAATAGCATTTAACATGCAGAAGAAAGTATTTTGTTTGGACTTGAATTTAGATAATTTATCTAACATCATGTCAAGCAAAAAAATTAGCGACCAACCAATGATAGACATTAGCAAACCTATACTTATTTAAACCTTTGTCTAGTTCCATCTCTAGTCTTTCCACCAAGCTCATGGTCACTAAAGACTACACTTAAGGAAGAGTTTATTAAAAATAAGATTCCAAATTCTTTCAACGATTAACCTCTCTAGGTTGGTTAGGTTGAAATTGACCCTAGGGGATGGCTAGTCATTCCATTATTTGGTCAAAGAGTCATGTAAAATCATAAATATTTTAATTCCTCTTCAAAATAACCATTTAGCTAAGAATCAAGCTAATTCTACCAAGGGTTTCCCTTCACAAAAAAATCTAGTGATCACCATAGATGATCATCATTGAAGAAAATGTTAAATTGCAAAGAGTCACATTTCCATACAAGATTGGGTTTAATGTCTTCCCAAGCTATCCAAATAATCTTAGCTACAAAGATCCCTTTGATAATTATCACCTAGATGGTGGAGGATATCACATAACACATAGAATAGGTTCTTCATAACATGTGTTGGGTTGTGCATCA
Organism: Picea engelmannii; assembly: GCA_009831015.1. Lineage (NCBI taxonomy): Eukaryota > Viridiplantae > Streptophyta > Pinopsida > Pinales > Pinaceae > Picea > Picea engelmannii. The sequence goes on along the minus strand of ML784130.1, from coordinate 191,473 downwards.
CGAGCCTATGAATGAATGAAATAAGTATTGTTGGAGAATTGGAGTGAAGTCGGTCTCCTCTATACCTATGGAATTTGAGATTGACATGCCTTCATTTGCAACACCTTGTGAAGGTTCTTATGTTGCAATTAAGGTCATGTATGCTCAATAGTCATTATGGTCATGCCAAGGTCTTAGGTTACTAATGGTAGTGACACCATATCCAATATTGGGATTTTCTTCTAGGTTGTTCCTTTTGAATGGTGCATTTTTCTTCCCCGATATTTGTAGGTTGGACATCGAACTATGAGATCTATTCAAGTTAGGATTTTTTTGTGCAAGTCTTTGTCATTAGAAGTCAACATAAGTCAACATAGCAAAAAAAGCTCCACATAAGTCAATAATAATCAATGTAATTCAACAATGTTCAATATTAATAAATACATGGTAACCCTCTTTTATCCCTCATTAAACTTTGCAACTTGACATAACATTCTTTTAACCCTTATCAAATCTCACAACAAGACACAATCCTAATTAATCTTAATAAATCTTAACTAATCCTAACAAAAACTAACTATCCCTATATCTTTTTAACTTATGGAATTACTCAACATCAACATTGACAAACAATATTTACTAATATTCTACAATGTTGAACTTTAATGTCAACATCAATCAATTTTAATATAAATCAATAAAATTATGGACTTAGCCCATATTAGTCAACTTAATTAGCTTCAAAGTCAACATATAGTTTCAACAACATACATCATCTCACATTGATCAATATTTCTTACACAATCTTAATCTCTATGATATGTTTTTATTCATCATCTCTCTCTCTCTCTCTCTCTCT
>ML784130.1:140044-182988 GCA_009831015.1 Picea engelmannii | reverse complement strand
TAGTATACATACCCGCTAATGGAGGATGATGGCATTGGGCCACACACGTCTGAAACGTCTAAATGAATGAGTTCCAATATTCCTTCTGCTTTGCTGTCCCTCTTTGGAAAAGGGTTCTTGATGTTCTTCCCTTGTGCACATCCATTGCATATGCCTTCTTGATCAACCTTAAGTTCTGGTAAACCTGTGACAACTTTGCATATGTATGGTAGTGCCTTGTAGTTGATGTGAGCTAATCTTCTATGCCAAAGTTTGCATGAGTTTTCGATGGCATGGGTCATGGCATTTTTTGGGTGACACTTCAGCTTATATAAGCCATTTTCTTCATTTCCGATGATGATTGCTTCATTTATGGTTTCTCCCTTAGCCCACATAAGAAATTCTCCATCTATGAAGGAAACTCTATAGCCTTTCTTATCTAAAGATGATATGGAAAGTAAGTTCTTCTTCAAGCCAGGTACATAGAGTACGTCCTTCATCATTATTGAGTTTTCTGAATCTAGCTTGTAGTTTGATTCTCCCACTCCCTTGATGGGATATTGGTAATCATCTCCAAGTGTTACTTTCTAAGAAAACTTCTTTTCTGAAATATAAGAGAGAGTATTTTTCTTACCCGTCATGTGTTTTGATGCACCGCTATTAATGAGCCATGTGTCTTCTCTAGGTGATACAAATCCTGAGAGGGCTGATATCAAGACATGGTCCTTAATCATCTTCATAGGTGGTTCTTCATCTTCGACTATGTGGGCATGTTGCCTCTTATGTTTCCTCTTGTATTCTTCTCTTCTGACTGGACAAGAATTCGCCTTGTGTCCCATCTTATCACAATGATAACATTGTATGGATGAGAGATCTCTTCCCTTGAGTTGTCCTTTCTTCTAAAAACTTCTTGCATGAGATTCTTTATTGTTGAATTTGTTTGATGGTTGAGTCTCTCTATGAGTTTCCCTTTTGAATTAGGGTTTCTTCCTTCCTCCTTTTGTATGAGTAGCTAGGGCTTGATCATCATCCCTTGCTAGTAGTGCTTCACGGTTAGCTACCCTTGTCTCTTCTTGGATGCATTCTTCCCATAGGCTTTCAAATTGTAGTTTCTCCTTTCTGGCACATATCGTCTGGATGAAAGAATCCCAAGGTCTTGTGAGACCATTTAGGTTCGTCATTACGAATTCGTCTTCGTCTATGGTGTCTCCAATCACTTTTAAATGTTCTTTAATTTCTGAGATCCGGGAGAAATATTCTTGAATAATTTCTCCTTTCTGCATCTTGGTATTCTTCAATTGAGATCTTAAGTTCATCTTTCGGTTGATGTTCTTTCCTTCATATAGTTTTCTTAGAGAGTCAAACATCTCTTTCAGAGTTTTCTTGGATGATACATACGAGATCAGGTGGTCTTTGATTGAATCTGCAATGATTCTTTGAGCCCTAATTGAGTCCTTCTGATGCTTTGCTTTCTCTACGGCATCTTCAGGTTTCGGTACTTCTTCTTTGATGAATCTTGCTAGGTCATTCTCTACAAGGATCAGACCAATCCTATACTTCTAGGCATGGAAGTTGTCTATGCCTTCTAGTTTCTCAACAAGCTTTGTGCTTGTAGACATCTTGTACTTGAGGCTATGAAAAATGACCAAAAATGAAAATTCTTAAAATCAAAGTTTGACCTTACTAGGAGGTGCGCTTGGCTGAGGCGAGTAGCCTGGTGTACTTGGATCTGAGAAAATCCAACTTTTTCCCCTTCAAATCTGATCTGTGGATTTCTGGACTGGTGCTTCTGGTACTTTTGGTACTTTTGGTACTTTTGGTACTTCTGGTACTGGTTTTTTGGTACTTTTGTGAAACTAGGGTTTCACTTTCCGGGAGATCCAGCCACTAAAAAGGTGCTCTCTAGGTGCCAAAATGATCCTTGGGGGAGGGTGCAACTTTCTAGGTGGTTTTGGAGCTAAAAAGCTTCACTTTTGAAAAACCCTAATTTGCAGGTACTGCAACAGTGACGTTTTTCTCTTGCAAAATATGCTTCCTTCAGGTTGGCTCTGATACCATGTTAATGTTTTATGCCATTATTATAGTTCTTTTCATTTCAATAGATAAGAGCAACATAAGAACAAGATCACTGAGAAATACACATTCACAAGAGACACAACATTTATCTTGGGAACCCCTCTAGGGGAAGAAAACCCAGCAAAAACTTCCTTATCATAAATTGCCAATACAATGTCAAGAGATAACTCAAACCAATACAGAAAGTCCTCTCCAAAAGATGCACCACTCTTCTCCCTCTCTCCAACTAGTAAGTCACAACTTGCCTCTTAGAAATGAGCAAGTGTGTTGTGTGATCACATGAGGCACTAGCCTCTCTATTTATACAAGTCTGGCACGTGTGAAGGGTCTTCACTGGCAGGGCCGACCTCTCACTCTGGGTGGGTAAACCCACCTTTATTATATTTCTGGGTCTCAATAATAACTGTTGGGGCCGACTTCTTATTCTGCCTATTATAATTGTCTGTTGACCAATCTGCAAAAGGGGATTTGGTCCTAATACAATAACCGACATGATCAATCCACAATGGGGATTGATCCTACAAATAATATATCAATAATAATAAGAATACTCTTTGCAGTTACATTATTTCAACACTTTCAACATGTTCCAATGTATCCACTATGGAATAATAGAGAAAAAGTGAGGATTGTTAAATTTAGAGTTGCTATTAAGTTCTTTTCAATTTACTAGACAATAATAGCATAAACAAGGTACACAACATTTTATCCTAGGAAACCCTCATGGGGGAGAAAACCCAACAAAATCTTTCTTAATTTAGATTTTCAATACAATGCAAGATAAAATACCAAACACAAGAGAATATCCAACACCGAGCAATGCACCTCTCTCTTCCTTCTTCCGACAATGACAACTGCAACTTCCATCAAACTTGCGCACTAGATGAGTGACTTGAGTGAGTGTCATAATGAGGCATCATCCTCTCTTATTTATACTAGTTGATAGGTGCTAGGGTTGTGTCTCTTCACCAAGCTAGGTCGACTTCTTCAATTAGTGGCTAAAACCACTTTAATTAGACCTAGGGGCTGACTTCTCAATTAACATCATTTAATTAGGGCTTGACCAATCCACAAAAGGGGATTTGGTCATAGATGGAAACAATATCATCATCGTCTTGAACACTAAATGGCATATCTATAAATCATCGAAAGTTTTTCTCATCATCGACAACATCATCATTCATAGCATGGAGCTGGAGCATCATCATTTGCATCAATGAAAACATGAGTGATACAACATAATCAATATATTTAGCATGAAGCTGAAGTAGTAACATCATCATCATCTTCAACATGAATATGAAGTGGAAACATCACCAAAAGAAAGTTGGTACACCAACATCAACAACACAAGGATGAAACAACATCATCAACAGAACGAGGCTGGTACAACAACATCAACAACACAAGGCTAGTACAACAACATCAACAACACAAGGTTGGGACAACAACATCATCGACACAAGGTTGAGATAACAACATCATCAACATCATCAGCACGAGGTTGATATAATATCATCAGCATCATATGGAAATTGAATGAGGCATGTGCAACAACATTTTGTGGTACTCCGACAATCCCTAGGGAACTGCCCAGAAATCATAAGAATCCCTAGGATATAAAATCCTAATGGAGATACCATGTGGTACTCTGATAGATATCCCTTACCGAACCTTCGAGATCTACCCATGAATCATAAGATTCCCTAGGATTATAAAAATCCTAACAGAGCTACCACTACTAACCACAGATGGCATATACATGCATAGGTACTCTGACAGATTGTCCTTACTAAACCTTCAGGATCTGTCTAGGGATGATCAGTCCCCTAGGATATAAAATCCTAACTGAGCCACCCATTGTTGGTCAGGATACCATAGTATCATCAACATCACTCCCCCTTTAAAGGGAGGTCCTTTCAGACTATACCAAGCTTGTCTCAAAAGTATTTAAACTTTACACTAGACATAGGTTTGGTCCACACATCTACAACTTGCTCATCTATGCCAACATATTGGAGCTTTACAACTTCTCTCTGCATTATATCATGAATGTAGTGATACCATATTTCTATGTGCTTCAACTTGTCATGGAACACAAGGTTCTCCATCATCTTTATGCAACTCTAATTATCACATAGAATCATGGTTGGTTCCATCTCTAGATCAAATAGACCTGCCAACAACTTTCGAAGCCATATGGATTCACAACTGGTGGAACATGCAACAATGTATTCCGCTTCTGTTGTGTTGAGAGAAATATTGGATTTATTTCTACTCTGCCATGAAGTTATGGCTGACCCCAGACTGAAACAACATCTTGAAGTTCTCTTTCTATTAGAAACACTTCGAGCCCAATTTGAATCGATATAACCAACCAGATTGAAGTCATGATCTCTGTTATAACAAATACCAAATTCCAACGTACCCTTAAGGTATCTCATCACATGTTTTGCAGCAACAAGGTGAACACGTCTGGGCTCTACCAGATACTGACTCAAGGTCTTCTCAACAAAACATATATTTTGCCTGGTATTCATTAGATACATCATTGATCCAATGATTTGTCTTTACAACGTAGCATCAACCAATTCTGACAAAGTATCAACCGAGAGCTTCAACTTTGTTTCCATGGGTGTGTTCATGGATTTACATTCCAACATTATCAAACCTCTTCATTATTTCAACTGCATACTTCCCTTGGTTAAGGAATATCTTCTCTGGGCTCTACCAAACTTCAAGACCTAAGAAATAATGCATTAGGTATTTCATCTCAAATTCTGTAGCGAACTTCTTCTTACAATCTGTGATGAGCCTTTCTTCTTCAATTAAGAATAAGTCATACTCATACATCTGCTATATAATTGTCTCATTATTCATAACCTTGAAGTAAAGGTTAGAATCATATCTAATCTTGGTAAAGCCCAATCTAGTTAGGAAACTATCAATTATGCCATACCAAGCTCTAGAAGCTTTCTTCAATCTATATAAAGCCTTCTTCAACCTACATACATGAGTCTTTCTATCTTCAATATTCAAATCCAATTTTCCACATCACATTGTACCATCCTGGTACACTTGCTTCAACTCCAACTTAATATGCACAATCATGTGCTAGCTCTATGTGCTTTCTGCAAAGAACTATTTGTCTCACTACTTGAGAGTATGTCCTCTACTCTCTCTGCAATTGTTCCTCTGGAACTAGGACTCTTCACCTGGAGCTGAGAATGGATGCTCTATTCTCACTCTGACTGTTGAAATTTGACAGTAACTCATCTACTTCATCATGCAAACAACTTCATCTTAAACTGAGAGTGGATCAATAACTGATACTGAAGATAGCTCTACTTCTTTCATGGAGGTCACTCTATCTGCTATTGTAGTCATGTCTCCATGGCCTAACTAATGTACTTCACCAACTGCCACTCAATTTTAAATATGGGGATTTCTCCCCCTGCATCTCATATTGTATATGAATCATGGTTGTTCTGGTTGTCTTCATGAATACTGTAACTATTTCTTTAATTAATGAAGTAAGTGTCTCGTCATAGTCTTCTCCCTCTTGCTGGGAGAATCCTTTGGAAACACATAAGGATTTGTACATCTGTAGCATGCTTGATCTGGTAGATCAATCTTGGAAGTCAACAATGACTTCCCTTCTTGTCTCACAGAAAAATCCATATCCATTCCTTTTGACTGAATTTCTTCTCTAACACTAAAATAAGGGAATCTTCCTAGGAGATTTCATATCTCCTAGAAGTCTCTGAAGCTATGATCTAGTCTTCTCATGGCATCTGTCTCCCAGTCCTAGAAGATGTCTCTTCATATGATCCTTTCTAAGATCAATATTACTCTTAATCTTGATTTCTTTTGAGTCTACAAGGACTTCATCATCTCTAAGGATATAATTGGTGTTGAATACCAAGTCTAGATATGAAAAATAGAGTCAAACTTCAATTTTTTTTTGCTTCCTATCAAGGTGGCTTCATTATCCTTTGAACAAATATACTGTGAGTTCTTGTTCTAATATTCGGTCATCTTTGGAGCCTTCTACTCCTTACAATCAATATCCATATGAGATACTTTGGATCTCAAAAGATAACTTCTTCTTCATATTATTTGGTACATGAATGTATATGGTCATGTACATAGTCTGCTTCATGTCTCATTTAATTTGCTTCCTTATGCAACCTTCACTATAGTTTCCTTAGGGTTATCACTTGTGACATGAAACAATGTCAACAAAACAACAAGCAAGAATAATATTCTTTTGATAATAGTAATAAAACAATAGCACGAATAATTATCATAGTAGCTCCTTTAGAGCTATCACTTGTGGTCTTGCCTAAAACAAAGATCAAAAGTAAGAAATGCAATATGAAATGAGATCAACACTCTTCTATTGTTGTGATCAAACATTTCTCCATGGTAACATGGAACCAACACAAGAAGTTTCTCTTAGAGGAGATGTTAGTTGTATCTGGTAAATGATCACAATAAGCATTTATCTTAGCATGCTCACATGCTACGAAGTATAATACTTTTCAAAGACCACTACCTCAACTATAGTGTTTACTTGTAATGAGGTAGTCATTAAAATTATCATGTGCAACTTTGAATTTTGTCAACTTAATCAATCAAACTTGGAACATGGAGTCTTGTACTCAAGAATGAGAATGCTTCTTTCCTTCCAAGTTTCCTTCACTTAAGATGACAAGTGCTTTGTACTAAGACAATATGTTATCTTGATAGAAACCTAAGCTAGAGAATAAACTCTAATATCAGTCTAATACCTTGAATTTAAATTTTACCAAGGGTTAGTATGATGTTAATAACTTCAACATACAACCTAGATGTCAAGATAATGTCATAACAAATAGATGCATATAAAATGATCAAACCCGAGGTCCATTATTCCTATTGAATGTGTTGAATTTGAGATCCTTCTAGAAATATGACAAAGGGCCCCTTCTCCTGCAAGTACCCTTTAGAATAATAATACATTTTAAACATATGTAAGTACATACCTCTAATAGTATCTTGCTAGGGTAAGGTGCACTAGGACAACAGCCCCAACACTTCACAAAAGATTTTGACTGCAACTGGTATTACAGCTGGTGCTACAACTAGCATGAAGGAACTGGCACTACAACTGATACTTCTACTACAAATGTAACTATTACTGCAACTAATGCTACAACTGCAACTTAGGGTTTTATGAGTAAACCCTATTTTTTCAAACTTCAAATTTTGGAATTCTGATTCAGGGACTAGATGCACTGGGCTGAGGTGAGTAGGCTGGAGCTGTCTGTTTTCATAAAATCTGAATTTTACCCTTTGAAATTGAGCTTGCACAAATCTGGATTGGTACTTCTGGTTTTGGTTTTGGTTTCCTAGTTTTCTGGTTTTCTAGTACTAGTCAAAACTAGGGTTTCACTTTCTGGAGGCTCTGGCCACTGAAAAGGTGCGCTCAAGCTACCAATGAGTTTTCTAGGCTAGGGCACACTTCCCTAGATGGATTTTAGTCAAAAAATTCTCTTCCAACAAAAAACCCTAATTTTCTTGTACGACAACAATGACATTTTTGGTTACCCAGTGAAAGGTTTTCTACTCAGTTTAGCTCTGATACCATGTTAAATTTAGAATTTCTATTAAGTTCTTTTCAATTTACTAGAAATTAATAGCATAAGCAAGATCATTGAGAGAAACACAATCACAAGGTACACAACATTTTATCATGGGAAACCCTCATGGGGGAGAAAACCCATCAAAAACTTCTTTAATACAGATTGTCAATACAATGGCAAGATAAAATACCAAACAAAAGAGAATATCAAACACTCAGCAATGCGCCTCTCTCTTCCTTCTTTTGGCAACTGCAGCTTCCCTCAAACTTGTGCACTAGATGAGTGAATTGAGTGAGTGTGAGAATGATGCATCATCCTCTCTTATTTATACTAGCTGATAGGCACTAGGGTTGTCTCTTCACCAAGCTGGGACGACTTCTTCAATTAGTGGCTAAAACCACTTTAATTAGCCCTAGGGGACGACTTCTCAACTAGCATCATTTAATTAGGATTTGACCAATCCACAAATGGGTATTTGGTCATACATAAATCCCGACATGATCAATCCATAAAAGGGGATTGATCTATAAGAAAATGACTCAATAATAAATAGAATATTCTTTGCAGTTACAATATTTCAACAAGGATTGTGGTTGATATATTTGTTATTATATTTCTATAATTTTTTCTTGAACTTTTCGTGGTTTTGTAATTCTTTCAACATGTTCCATTGTATCAACTACAAAATAATAGAGAAAAAGTCAGGATTTTAGTTGATAAGATATATATATATATTTACAATTTTTTTCTTGAACTTTTAATGGTTTTGTAACCCTTTAGCACTCTTAGAGATCCCAAGTAATATGGACCACCATATCTTCAATTTTGTCATCCTCCACATAATTCATTTTCCATAACCCAAACTTATTTTATCCTTTTTTGGGTGTAAGCTAATTTTCAACCAAATCACTATGTCTTTTATGTGTTCATCATTATTTCTTTTCTTGTAACATCTATTTGGGCTTATTACCTACTTCGGTCTTGATGTCGACTATTGAACTGTTGTTGTCTAGATTGTCTTCTTTTTCAAGATTTGTTAGAGTCCTCGAAGTCATAATAATCTTGTTTTTTTCAATTTTTGAGCTCATTGATTGATATTTTCTCCTCATGTTGATTGGTGGTAAGTCATTACAGGTCCATTGACTAGTCCGATGTCTTGATTTTTTTATTTTTTTTTTCTTTGTTGTTATGAATTATTTGATTGCAACCTAATGATTTAGAAAAACAAGGTGTAACATAAAAATGAAAAACAATAAAAATATATTATGCCGAAATCAATTATGAGAAAAGAGAATTAATGAAAATGACAACCTATAATTGGGACTTAATGAGATGTGAATGATTGAAATTTTATAAGACGAATTGATTGAAATATGAAAATATTAAGCTATAATAAATGATTATTTCCTCAACTTTGTTTCGAGGATGTCACTTCTTAGATAAGGGAAGAGAAGTGATACAACAAACTGATCAACCTGGAAAAATAATATCATTTTTACCTAGTTTCCTTCCATATGCACTAATGTTTATGTCTATGTTAAATAGTATGAGCAATATGCACTAATGTTTATGTTCACTAGGAGTTAAATAGTGTGAATAAGTTGGTTTTCTAAGAATAATTAATGTAGTAAAATAATGTATGGATCTCTATTTTAGTTGCATCTAGTTTTCTTTTATTATATGCACACAATATCAATGTAAGGAAAATAACATCCTCGAGGATATCCCATCCTATTGTCTTGAGTGAAATATTCATGTACCATTGGTCTTCTAGAGAATTTTTGGATCCATCTCAGGGAGACATTGTATTTTGATATATGATTAGTGGTAGTCATAAGAAGTCTGGAGTCTGCTTTGGAGTTATAATAATCTCAAGTGAAGCTTTCCAATACTTAGGCCACTTGTCATTTAGATGAAATCCATTGACAATTAAGAGGTGTCAAGGACATCCTCACAACTACTCTAGGTGAAATACACATGACCTAATACAGGTTTGAGTCAACGCATAAAAGTATTAAAACCCTAGGTAGAGTCCATTAGAACTAATGACACATGATGAAGGGATATTTTTCACTTACCTCACTAGACCTTTGTAGGTTGCATCTTCTTCTTCTTCTTCTTCTTCTTGCCTCTTCTTAATCTTCATTTTTGTAGTAGGAAGTGAATTAGATTATGTATATTCATGTTTGATTATTAATATGAGTCCTAAAACATATGCCAAGGGTTTAATATCTAGAATATGAAATCCAAAAACTTAGAAAATGGACTTAATGATTTCAAAACATATTATAGGAAGTGTATTATAGAAGTATCTATAACATACATGTTTCTTATTCCTGTGGAATATAGCCACAACTCTCCTCTCCACAAATGTATGCTAGACCAAGAACGGGGTTACGAACAAAATCTTATTCACAATATAGACCATACATTATTGATGTAGAAGCAAGGCAAGGCATGCATTGGTTGAGGCATTAAATTTTTATAAGAACAAGCAATTTCTAATTGGTCTAAGTGGGATGAGGGAACACTGATATGAAAATGAAGGTATTACTAATTGATTTGCAAGTTAGGTTATGTGTTTAAATTTCATTTGGATTGACAATGCTAAAACATAAACAAATAACACGGAAATGAATAAATAAGAATTGAGAAATTCAAGAAGAATAACAGAAAAATAAGAGAAGAGACAGACACAAGTTGTTGACGAAGTTCACCCCTCCTGGGCTACATCTTCGGGTCCACTTCCAATGTGAGTGACTGCTTCATTATTGATGTCAAATAATAAAATTACATCAAAAGGCTCCCAAATTGTAGACAATTTTGTCTCCAACTCTGCTATAAGGCTTTGGCTCAAAGGTACAATATCTCCCACACTTGGGTTGCCAAAATTAAGCCTAAAACCTACTTCTCCAATTTATTCTATGCAGGAAATATCTCTGCATTTACATGGCAATTCCTCCCAAAAAATATACTCTCCTCATGGATTTTTTTTTTCTTTAAATAACAAAGAGTCCATGGCTAAGTTGGTATTATATCCAAATTCAATGGGATTTGGAATATATGATTAACCATATATAATGTATGGTATATCCCAAAAAAATATTATAATATCCACATATATTGGGATTGATCCACTTTTTAATGGGCTAAATATATATTTGGTTAAATAACCATATACGATATACCAAATGAAAAACATATAAAATATATGGTACCAAATAAAATATTACAACCATATATAATGGATTGGCCACTCCATATAGAAGTATTTAGAAGACTTGGATGGATTGGCCACTCCTTTTCCCTTATTTAGCTATGACTTGGGAACATCAGTTTTTAGCTTTTTTCTTGCATGAGAGGATTGTACTGGTGAGGTATCATGATTAAATTGGGCATTTGGATTGAATGGTGGTGCAAGAGGGGGTAATGGAAACGAAACAGTAGGCCAACCATGGTGATGAGCTATAGGCTGATGAACAATTAATTGCCAACCATCATTGGCAGGTGGTTCTGGTTGCATAGACACATGAGGGGGAACATGGATACCAGAGAAATTTTGACGTGGCTGGAAAGGAGGCCTCTCAGGTATAGGTTGTAGAATTCTTTGGCCAACTATATTAAAAAACACATCTTGGAAAATTTGATTTAATTCTTGTGGATCAGTGTCAAAATGTATCGAAAATCGTGTCCTTCTATGGCCTCTTTGCCAATTATTTCCTCTACCTCTATTTTCAACTATATGGCATTGTTGCCTCTGCTAAAGAAACCCATCCTGAATAAATATTCCAATCATGTTATGAAAAAACTCTTAGAAATACATGCATCATTACTCTACCTAAATAAAATAAAAAAGTTGGCTCTATCATTCACAACAAAACCACATCTAATCTGTCCATCTATCATACTTTTAAACTCAATAATCAATTTCCATTTGAACAGGGAGTGATAGGGATATTGGGAGGATGGGGGGATTAGTAATGAGCGAAAAATGGTAGCATGGAAGAGAACTAACCAATGAATATTGTTCAAGCAAATGCAGAGGCAAACAATGTCTGCATATTCAACTTGCAACAACAATCATCATATAGCCCCTTTCTTTTCCTTTTAATCCTTTCCCTTTTTTTTAAATGAAACTCATAATAATAGAACAAGTAATGTTTTAAATGTATTTGGGAAGCCGGTGGGAATATAATGAGCAGAAAGTGATATAATGAACGGGAATGAGGCGATTATTGTTCTATTACTTGAAATAATATTTATTGAAAAATCGACATTGCCATCATTTTCCAAAAACCTTTCTCTATTAACAATTCAAATCCAAGACACAATTTTTTTTATAGTATTCAATATAAAACCCAAGGAAAACTTCAAAACTTTCGAACTTTACAATTTTCATTTCCCTTCTTTCCTTTTCCTAGGCCCCACTTAGAAAAATGGAAATTCGGAAGGGCAAGTTGTAAAGGCATGGCATAAAGGCGTTCTTTCCCAATAATTTTTTGGCATTTATCACAGGATCTTGCAAATTTATATGAATCACGGAATATCGAAGGCCAGTAATAACCATTTCTTATGATCTTAAAAGAAGTAACCTTAGCAGAAAAATGGCCACCGATGTGAATGCCAGAAGCTGATGATCCATGGATTTCGCGTAATAATTTTTGTGCTTCCTCATCATTTACACATCGAAGTAACAAACCATCAAAAAACCTCCTAAACAAAAGGTATCCTAAAATGACATACTTGGAATCTTCAAGGAAAAGTTTTCTTCTCTGGTGATACTGCAAATAATACACCAGGTTTTTATACCAAGGATGCTCAAATAGAGAGAGATTCTAATTTTCAATATAAAATAGCATTGAAAGAGGTTTATCTTGGTCGTCAAGTTCTTCACTTGGTTTAGAGTGCTAAGATAAGTGAAGGGCTAGGTCTCGTCCCTTGATTGTCTTTGAATTCGTGATAGTCAAATCATGCTCCTGAATTTTGGCAAGCTAATGTGCAAGTTTTCTTGAAAGATAAGTTTGTGAAAGCAGAAACTTGATAGCAGGAAAAGGGACTTTTACCTGCATATGTTTGCCCAAAATAAAATGGAAACATTTTTCTATAGCCTTGATAAGATAAAACACATGTTTTTCAATATAAGAGTATATGGAAACATTTTTCTATAGCCTTGATAAGAGAAAACACATGTTTTTCAATATAAGAGTATTTGATCTCATCGTCTGATAGAATTTGACTCATGTAAGCTACATGTTTTTCATTGTTTTGGTCATCATATTGTAAGAGGATATCAAAAATTTCTTCCTTGGTGGCATTGGTATATATGATAAAGTATTTCTCAAAAATTTTCCTTAACCGGTGCAGAGCTGATTGATTTCTTAATCCTAAGGAAATAATTCTCAACATCATCTGTCGAAGAAAAAGAACAATATTGCTTAAGAATATTATGAATTGGTTTAACGATGACAACAAAATTAGGAACAAATCTACAAACAAAATTAATAATTCCCATGAAAGCTTGAACTTATTTCTTGGAGATGGGGGAAAGGAGGTTTAGAATGGCAGTAATCCTCCCAGGATCTATACTTATCCCTGAATCAGAAACAATGTGATCGAGGAGGTTGCCCTTTGTGACATCAAAAATATATTTGGAAGGATTTAAAGAAATGCCAAACTTTCTGCAGCGCATGAGAAATTTTCTAAGATGACCAAAATGATCCAACCAATTTTTAGAAAAAAGAGTCAAATCATCAAGATAAACTTGGATAAATAGAGGGTGGGAGGGGGGGGGCATATTATCAAAAACTATCTTCATATCTCTTTGAAAGGTGGCACTTGCATTAGATAAGCCAAAATGAATGTGTTCATAAGAAAATGTGCCCCAGCATGTGGTAAATGTGGTTTTATACCTATCAGTCCTTTTAACCTTGATTTGATTATACCCAGAGAAACCATCAAGTAAGGACATCATTTGAGACCTTGCAACTTGTTGTAGAATCATTTCCATATTGGGAAGCGTAAAAATGGTCTTTGACACTTTCTCTATTCAATGCATAGAAATCGACACATAGTCTGGACTGGTCGATAGTTTTACGAATATGGACCAGATTTGAAACCCATTCGGAATACTTAACTGGAAAGATTATATTATCTTTCAACATTTTTTCCAATTCTTTCCTAATTGTAACTTTGAGTGCAAGGTTAATAGGTCTTTGTCTTTTCTTAACTAGTTTTACCCCTTCCTTGATAGGAATGGCATGTTGTATGAGAGCATGATCAAAACCACGAAGATCCTTGTATGACCAGTCAAAAACATCTTGAAATTCACAGAGTAATTCTGTGAATTTCACTTTCTCTTCATCGAAACCTTGGGCATCTAATTTAATGATATTTGGAGATTTAGATGTCCCAATATTCAAGGAAATGGTATCACTAACTTTCCTTTTTGACTCCTCTTCCTTATGTGTTTCCTTGTTGCCTACATCACTTGACGAAAATGAACTTTCAAGAGGAGTCAAGCCTTTAGGAAATTTGTCATCTTCAATAGAGATGATTTCTTTGGGCTTAAACGATTCATTTTGTATGAAAGAAAAAACTCCTTCATCACTCAAGAAAACCTACCATGAATCTATGTTATCATGGATATGAGGACGATATAGAGACTGGAACGTACAATCAAGTATTTGAGGTAAAATATGTCGGGTAGGGGATGCTGCAAAAAGAACTAACCTATCATCCATTGAATTAAGTTCCCTCTTAACATGAGTGACGTTAAACAATATCATATTTGAAATCAACATAAAAAAAAACTTGAGTATAATGTTTAAGTAACTTATTGTTTGGTGAATCAAGTAACTTATTGTTTGGTGAATAAATCTTACGTACACGACTCACAACAAGTTCAGAATCACCAAAAACTGTAAGGTGGCCAAAACCAAGGTTATATGCATTTTTTGTGCCTAACAATAAGGCCTCAAACTCAGTGACATTGTTTATGTAGGAAAAATCCAACCTATAAGAGAAATTGTGGATTTTATCGATAGGAGAATATAGAATGATGCTGGATCCATTACCTTCATTTGAACATGATCCATCGAAATGCATGTGCCACATGCCATCATTAAAATCAACTGGTTCAATCATAGTGTCACCTTCATAAGCAAAGATAGAGTACACTCCCAAATCTTTTTCGATATAATTTACATTAGGTTGGGGAACACTCTCTATATATAGTGGAATTCTTCCTTTCCTAAGGACTATAATGTTCTTTCTCTTCTGAGGTACAGACAAATGTGTTCCATCGAGTGAAAGGTATCCACCAGTTAAGGCTTTCCAATATATTCCTAAAATAATTGAATATTTACTCACTGGCATATCGATTACTTAGATATTGAGGGTTTTTATTATCTTGGGATGTGCACAGAAAACTAAGGTTACATCTTTGATTTCACCTATAGTTGATTGATGCAAACTGTTATAAGAGAGCATGCTTCTAGAATTTTTGTTAGTGTAAGATAATCCAAGCTCTTCCATGATAATTTTAGACATCACACTTGGACCAGACCTACCATCAATTAGGAAACAATGAGCTATTTTATCCATAATTTTTATTAATATATAGAAAGGGGGGTTTTTTACAGGGTTCCTAAAATTATTTACACCTATCTTATTTACAGTTGAGTCCTCTCTGCTTGACTCTTCAAATAGATTGGCTATGGTAGATATGTTACCTTCAATAAAATCTTGAGGATGCTTATGTTGTTCTGGGATGGAAACCATGTCCAAAAGGGTAACATCAACTTTGATATTAGCCAATTGGTTAAGGATATTTTACTTAGAAGAGGGAATAAGAGAAGACATTCCTTGATCACTTGAAGTTCTGACAGTTTGTGTATCAACACTTTGAGAAGATGAGCTTGGGGAAGAGGAAGTGTGGGGAATATCAAATTTTCCCTTGTTAATGTAATATTTATTCCTTGTATTGATTACCATAACATCCTCTACTTCATCCCAATCTAAAGCAACGATTGTGGTATCATGAATTTTTCCAAAGATGTTATCTCTAGCATTCATTTAAACCTCACGGGTATTCTCATCATGATTTTCTTCACAAAAATTACACCAATTGCGAGTCATAATGGCCTTCGGTTTAAAAGTGTTTTCATTCATGTTCCTAAAAGGTGCTAAGGAAGAATAAGAAGCCTTGGGGGAAGAGAACGAAGAAGTTCCTTTCCGTTCATAAGCTATCATCCTATTGTTCATATCTTGCATGAGTTGTAGAAAGGCCGAGATGCATGTTTGCTTAACCAAGTCTCCCTTAGGAAGACTCGTTCTTTCAAGTTTCTCTTCATATTCTAGGCAAGCCTGAAGGGCGTAACTGATATTTTTGATAGCCTTCTCTTCAAGTCTATGACAATACAGAGAAGCTAATGCATTATAATAATGCATGAAAGCAACTCGATTTTCAGGATGAATTAGTTCAGGGATTTGATTATATAGTTTGGTAAAACAAAGGTTAAAATATTTGACGGTTTCACCATCCTTATAAGAAATATTGTTGTATTCCCTTAACTTCTCAGCTGGACTCTTGGGCTGTCCATAAGTGGACCTAAACCAATAAACCAATTTTTCCCAAGTTGAAAGGATTTTGGGAGGGAGGTAAAATAATTATGTTGTGGCCTTCCCTTTGAAATAATTAACAAATAAACACATGCAAGTGTCATTATCGTTAGCCCCTATGTTATGAAAATCATTAGAGAATGCTATCAGGTGTTCATTCGTAGTAACATTACCATTTCTTGAGAACCTAGGTAAATGATCCTTGAATTTGGGTAATGAGTGGGTGGTTGGTGTGAGATTCAAAGGAGAAGATATGTGCCATGAGGTGGTTGTAGCATATTCCTCAAATTGGAAAAGTCCATATTTCTTAATGACCTTAGTAGGATTGGTAGTGGATTGAATATGGATTTGATGACTATATATACTACCAATTACGAATGAAGCAAAAGGTTGTGAGGAGGAGGGACCTCTGGTGCAACTACCACTACTTGCGGATTTCATGTTGAAATTGATAAGGTTCGCCTAAGAGGAATTTGTTGTGTTGATAAGACAACTTTCCTCCTTCCTATTTCAAAAATAGGGGTAGCTTCAGGGGACAACCCTCTTGTCCTTTGCGAAATGAGAGGATTAAAGGACATGAAATAAAAGACCGAAGAGGTAGGAAAATGGAGGTTATCGTTGATTCATGGGCTTCCTTTTCCTGGCTTCCCAGTGTTCATGTATGTTTATGTCCCTTTCAATTACTTCCCAAGAGCGTTCAAGTTCAGTACGAGTACTAGCAGTTTCTAAAATAGTGTTGAATAAAGTCAATGAAATGCTAGTTTGGTCATCAAGACCATTTCAAATATTGGGTTGTATCGTAACAGGTATTGTCATGGGAAAAATCAGTCAAAGAGTAATAAGACAAAAAAGAAAAATGAAATATAATTATGATGCAATCAACCAGAGAGATATGGAAGATCTCCCTAGTATGGTCGTCAAATAAACTTTGAGAAAAATGTATGAGGAACCTTACTCAAGCATTTTTAGATCTTGATAGGTTAAGGAAAGATAGTTGGGAATGTTACCGGGGGTTTATAGTCTTAAAATAAATAAATAAAATCACTTAATCCACAGTTATTAAGTACGAGGGACCAAGGCTAGTTTTATATATATTATATGTAACTGTGCAAAAGAAATAAAATAAGCATGAAATTACATAAGTGTGTACATGGATAAGAGACAAGGATAAAATCAAAATCTGAACCAAATCATCAAAATACACGTGTGAGACTGAAATTAGAAATATGATTATTATATTGATTTCATTCTGAGATACAAAGTTGGATTCTCTTTACAAACCCCTACGAGGGTAGGGACACAATTCATATTTAGAATCCTCCGATGGGCACCATACAAAAAGACCATGACAACAAAATAAAATGAAGCTAAAGATTTGGATCAACTTTCCAAAAAATGTTGACACTTGACTCTGCAAAATATTCTTTATCATTCATGAAATTTAATCCATAAACAAACAAGAACACATAGATTGCCAAAGATAAATCATACACCTTTAATGACAAGCTGCTGGAAAATATGATTCAGTCTTGAATCTTGCTGCCTTCAATAATACCTTGTTATCATCAAGATGGTTAAGCCTTCTAGTAAACTTAGAATGAATGAAGAGTGGAAGTATCTCACAAGTACAAATCAATCCTTATAGCAGGAGTTCTCCTTCAATTATCTCTTACTCCTTTGTCTCTTCAATTGATTGAGCTTTTATTCTTTGACAATTAGTTATGGTAGTTCAACTACCTTCCTTTTGTTAAGCTTAATTAGATTAACTGATTTGTTGAGACAAATAATTAATAATATATAAATAAGGGTCTATTTAAATAATAACTAAATAGGTGGGACCCCATTGTCACTCCATTTTCATTTTTTTTAATAATCATAAAAAAATTAGTATTATACCCAAAATATTTGATTCAAACATAAATCTCATCCTCGTATTAATAATGAAATATTTTAATATCAACAAACTAGAACATGACTATATCCAAAAATAACATTATATCCATGTTGTCCAAAACTCTGTCTAAATATGTATTCATTGTCCAAAATACTGTCGTATCAAATAAAAATACTTTCCTCAAAAGAAAATAGCCTTAACAAGATTAAAACCATATTTGTTGTGAGAGGCATTTTCTCTCTTTTCACTGTTGTTTTCTCTTGATCCCTTTTCTGATTTATCTCGTGCAACAACCTTCAAGTGATGGGAACCTGATAGGTGGATTTCAATGATGACATGGGAAGAATCATCTTTGAGGTGGAGATGAGAGGATATTGATTCAGAGGAGTCTTTAGAATACTTGGAGGGATTTCCCACTCCTTTTCCCTTATCTAGCTCCAGCTTGGGAACATAAGGTTTTAGCCTTTTTCTTGCATGGGAGGATTGTACTAGTGAGACATCATGATTAAATTGGGAATTTGGATTGATTGGCGGTGGAGGAAGGGGTAATGGCAGTGACACAATAGGCCAACCATGGTGATGATCTACAAGATGATGAACAATTTCTTACCAATCGTCATTGGCAAGTAGTTGTGGTAGTTGTGGCTGCATAGACACATGAGGGGGAACATGGATACCAGAGAAATTTTAATGTGGATGGAAAGGAGGCCTCTTAGGTATAGGTTGTATAATTCCTTGGCCAACTAGATTAAAAAACCCATCTTGGAAAAGTTGATTTAATTATTTTGGGTCAATGTCAAAATGTATCAAAAATCGTGGCCTTCTATGGCCTCTTTGCCAATTATTTCCTACCTCTATTTTCACCTCTGTCATTGTTGCCTCTACTAAAGAAACTCATACCAAAGCAATATTCCAATCATGTTATGAAAAAAATCTTAACAATCCATGCATCAATACTCTACCTAAATAAAATCAAAAAGTTATCTCTATCATTCATAACAGAAACACATGCAATCCATCCATCCATCATACTTTTAAACTCAGTAATCAATTTTTATTTGAATAGGAAGTGATAGGGCTATTGGGAATATGGGGGGATTAGTAATGAGTGAAAAATGGTAGCATGGATGGGAACCAACCAATGAATATTGCTCAAGCAAATGCAGAGGCAAACAATGTCTCCATATTCAACTTCCAACACCAATCATCATATAACCCCTTTCTTTTCCTTTTAATCCTTTCCTTTTTTTTTAAAATAAAACTCATCAAAACATAATAGGGGATGTTTTAAATGTATTTGGGAAGGCGGTGGGCATATATTGAGCGGAAAGTGAGATATTGAACGAGATGAGACGATTATTGTTCTATTACATGAAATAATATTTATTGAAAAATCGACATTGCCATCATTTGCAAAAAACCTTTCTTTGTTAACAATTCAAATCCAAGACACAAATTTTTTAATAGTATTCAATATAAAACCCAAGGAAAACTTCAGGACTGTCAAATTTTACAATTTTCATTTCCCTTCTTTCCTTTTCCATAGAGATCCATTTAAAAGAGCAGAACGTTTTATAAGAGACTGTTTACAAAGTCAATTGAAAAAAAATTATAACAAGATTGCCCCAAGATAACATGAGAGGATGAGAAAACAACCATAAAACCATTGACCCCTCATTATACAAAATTTATATCACAACCCCAATACTTGTTGCATATATAGACTGGGTTCGAAACCCCATTGTGGAGCTGGTTGTTATCATTTTTTTAGAAACCATATGACTTCAAAATCGACATTATCCTCATAGATAAGTAACAAACGATCCAAGACCTCATAGATATAACCAATGTTTCCCACTGTCGAGTCATCACCATAACAAATATCAAGACCAGAGTTCAAATTTACTAACTGTCCATATATCAGATACAAAAACTGAGGTATGGGAAAACATAAAGGATAAATATTAATAAGGGGTTTGCAAAAGAAAACAACGAATTTTCCACAGATCTCCCATGGTGGTTGTAAGGAAAATACACAGGTCTCCAATATAATTTTAAATAGTGGAATGATAATACAAAGGGTTGAAAATCTCCCAATGACTGAGTAAAGGGCATGGAATTACACAATAATCACAAAAACCCAAACATTATTTTTATTTCACAGAGAAAACCCTTCGAAATTTAACCACAAGAAACGAGTGAAATTGAATGTACTCGCCAAATTATTTGCCAACAGTCATAACATAATAAGAAGCATTCATTCTGGGCGCAACACAACCACATACTTCAAAAATAATGAAATGTCAAAAAAAATTCCAAACGTTTAAATGCCAACAGGAAGAAACCCCATTTAAATGTAATTTGCATAGCTAGAATGCCCATATTCATCCACTATAATCTTCGGAAAGAAAAAACACTTTGTAAGAAAAATCTAAGAGCCAACATAATGATTTTATTCGGAGCATAGTTAAACTTCATGAATGGAGAGATCAGAGCCAACATATATGTAAGGAGAATGCCATGAAGCTAACGAGCACCACTATTCTTCCAAAGGTCGAGCAAAACAAAGACAATATTAACCAAAGCAACCAAAACAATGTGAGTATAGTGAAGGTGGCGACCTCGAGGTAGGGTAAGAAAGACGTGCAGTAATTTCACGTTGTTTCCCACATTAATTGCTATCCACCACAACCAAGTACGAGCACACCCAATCTTCCATAATTTTTTCCATAAAATACATAGTTAACCATGTGTGCCACCAAACATATCAATTCCAATTCAAAATCGAATTCCCCCCCCCGCCCCCACATAGATTTCATAAGTATTATATGCCAAAATATATGTGTAGCAAGAATGAACCAAGATGATTATAAAAAAAAAAAAAAAAATCCTCTTCTTTTTCTTTTTGAATTAAATTTCTAGCACACTCATCATTCATCCATTTCACATGGAAACCGGCTCGAAATTCTGGGTTTATTCTCAAACTATAATAGAATCATTTTTGCAAGGTATTCATGAGCGCATATTAGAGGAGCGTGTTTCATCATTATTTCCATAAGGGGGTCCCACCTATTTAGCATATATATATATATATATATATATATATATATATAAGTAATAAGGCACTGCAACCTATTTGCAGGCAGGGATTCCATGTTGCCCTTTTGGGTGTCAACAATATCTTCTTGCTTTACACAAGGAAAAACCTATAGCCAATTTGGATTACATATACATGACCAACAAACAACCTGGTGCTAAAAATGAGCATGAATGTCATTACAATATCTAAAGATTAAAATTATACTATTACAACATGCCTTATTTATAGGCTTTATAGTAGGAAAAACCTAAAGAAAGGCACCTGAAAACGGCTACAGATCCACGCAGATGATTGGATGGAAATGTTGTGAATCTCAGGATTCTGTTACAATTGACTTCTATTTGGATTACCAGTCGACTAATATTCGACCTTCGTTTGGTTGCCACATGACCACCTGTCGACCATTTGGTTGGATTACAATTGTCATTTAACCTATTCGACTTGCTATCAATTACTTCGACTTTGCCTGATCGATCCACCTTGACCTTTGACTTTCACTCCTAGTCGATCCACCTCTATTATACTTTCACTACAAAGGATATAACAACCCAAAAACTATGACGTATCTTCTATTAATTTGAAGGAAACATAGACCTTAGCATGGGTAAAGTAATAAGAGACAGTTTGGAATACCTATAGTCCAAAACTTCTCAGCTTCAAGAAGTGAATGAACACTTGAAGGAGTAGGGTTATATGTTCAACCAGAGGATGGAAGAGATGGAGAAGAACCTTGAGACCTATGCCAAACTTATACCATTTCTAAAGAATCATTTTGAAGAACACTGAGACACTCTCACAGTCATCATGATGGATTGGGACAAGAAAAAATCACATCTTGTACATCTTGGAGAGAAGGCCATCTAGATGGATAACCAACAAGAATATAGACTCATGCATATGATGGCACAACTACAACATGAGTTGGCTGAGAAGGAGGATGCCTTGGAGAAGCTCCAAGCAACTGTCCAAGTGCATCGGGAAGCTAGGCCACCTTCCATTGTCACTTCCTCAACCAACATTACGAATTATACCACTTTTATAAGTTCACCTTCCATAGACATTCCTCAAGAGCATCTTGGTGAATTTGAGATGCATACTAGAGGCATTGGTTCCAAGATCTAAAGGCAGATGGGATATTATGGGCAAGGGCTAGGTAAGAGGAGACAATGCATATTGAGCCCCATTGTAGCTGCAACATATGTCAAGAATGAAGACCATCTTCGTGAAAGTGAAGACATGCTAGAGTTGGGCTGCTCATCAGGAGAAATAACAGTGGTAATTCAAGGTGGAAACCCACTACCAAATCATCCTTATTTACCCATATTGAAGAAGGGAAGCAATGAGAAGAGTTCATAGACTGATCTTACACCTACACTCAGATAAATCAACAAGAAGATAATCCAGGGTAAGAAGAAGAAGGAGACCAAGTGGTATGTCTCAAGCAAGACATTCCTTTTTTGTAGCTATTGCAAGAAGAGAGGCCATACCAATGCTAGGTGTTTGTATGTGGAGGCATGCTCATCCATTCATAATGGATGTGGGAATACAATCCATCTCTGAATAGATGAGCCAAACAATTAATTAGAATCTTCTTCTTGGAAGCAAAGATGTGGGGAAACAACAAGTGCATATTGTCTTGTTGGTAATTGAAGCACAATCCACTTGAGTTTGTCCTTATGCCTTGGTCTTGGAACCTCAAAAAAGAAAACCAATTTTTGAATCCAACAAATAGAACAATCCTTTCCTAACCATTAGATTTCTAATCATTAGAGAGTAGTGAAGGAGAAGTTAGCACTTATAACTACATTAAGATCATAAGCCTTACATCCATCGAAAGAACCAAGAGACAAATTTATCAACGATAGAGTATTGGTAGGTTTTTTTTTTCTTATTGGCCTAATTGTGATTACATTGTCAGCTAATTATTAAGTGTAGGTTATACTAGACAACAATGGACCATTATCTAAAATATTGCAGGATTTACAACGATTCGAAGAAGTATAATTATTAAGTGTAGGTTACACTAGACAACACTGGACCATTGACTAAAATAATGCAGGATTTACAATGATTCAAAGAAGTATGAGGACATAGAAAAACAAACAATATTGAAATCCTTATACAAGACAAAGGAGAGAGGCCTAGTGTCCTTTCTATAGATAGAGAACTTTGTACAAGGAGGAAGTGAGATCAAAAACATACTTTTGCAAAGGATCCATGTTGGTGAAGCAAGTAGGCCATAAGTCCCTCATTTATGGATCATTTACCCAGTGAGATCAAAAACATACTTTTGCAAAGGATCCATGTTGGTGAAGCAAGTAGGCCATAAGTCCCTCATTTATGGATCATTTACCCACATGATATCTTGGATTCCCCTTTCCCAAAATTTCAAATTGGAAAATGATTTTGGACAATATGATAATTAATGGAGCATAATGGACAAATAAGTTCCCAAATCCTATAAGAACATCACCTTTAATTAAATTCAATTTTATATTTTGTTCATTTTATCAAAATTTAATTTTACTATCTCCATATACAACCTTACCTAAAATGGAAAGACTCATTAAGATATTTATTTGGAATGGCCCCGTAGGTGAGAAGAAATGTCATATTAGAGGCTAGAGGAAGGTAGTGGTCCTTCGATGGGTGGGGGGATAAGGACCCATACCTAGTTAATAAATCTCTTTACAAAAAAACATTTAGTGATTCATCACTAAGAGAGAGCCTATGGAGAATAATCCTTTAGTGATTCATCACTAAGAGAGAGCCTATGGAGAATAATCCTTGAATCCAAACACCTTAATAATATGTCTCATAGAAGACTAGATCTAGCTAACAAATCTATTTACCCAAAAATTTATTATTGGAACTTCATAACTAAGAGAGAGGGGAAGAATTATCACATCCAAATACCTTAATAATAGGCATCATGAATGGTGTATAAGAAAATTGGCCTCTTCTTAAAAGATAAAAAATATTAACATCCAAATACCTTCATAAAATTCCTCATGAATTGTGTATAGAGATTTGATATATGCCTAAAATACCAAACATTTGGAATAACACGATTAAATGTAATGAACTCATAGTTAATCATATATTTTGGGTGCTAAATGATGATATCAAAACGAATTCATGGGATGATGCATGGGTTGGGCACCAACAATGAAAATAATATTTCAAACTCTACATAGAATAAGGGAAACAATGATTAATATAGGTTGGACCATCGGGAAATATTACCATGAGCTAATTTATGAGGGATTATTTTTTAAATAAAATGAAGGGATGTATAATTTTAGTCCATCCAAATTCTTGAGGAGGAAATATAACTCTTTTTTCCCAATGAACACCTTGTAGAGAGTTTTGGAAATAAAACTCTTTTTTCCCAAAGAAAATATAACTCTTTTTTCCCAACACCTTACAGAGAGTTTTGGAAGTAAAACTTTTTTTTCCCAAAGAACACCTTGCCAAGAGTTTAAGCAGTATAACTATTTTTCCCCAAGGAATACCTTATGGGGAAACTCTTCGGCACTTCTCAACATTCATGAATGGTACCTAGTGCTAACCCATTGACATTGATTATGACACTTGACTTGACAAGGACATTAAGTGAGATATGCAACAAAGGAAATGAGCTAGAGGTCATCAAATGAGACATGAAACAAAAGAAATGAACTAGAGGAATAGACCTCTAGACCTCCTATAGGAAGTTCAAAGCATTTAACCACTAAAACTATTCCACCAAGATGAGGAGGAAGTATAACTTATAACATAAGCCTTAAAGTTTAGATTAATTGAATGATTAATTGAATATGCACCTCAAAATAATGTCCAATGTTGGAATTCAAAATCCAAAGGCCAATACTATATAAAAGGTTACTTTCAAGCATCAATAGAAGACTAGAATTTATTGAAGCAACCTTGAGGTCCTAGCCAAACCCTAAGTGGTCATTAAGAATTATCAAGAACTTGGATGAATTCCATGGGGAATATGGAAAACAAAATATTTAAAAAGTGGAAAACTTTATATCCAAATTGAGAACATATGGCAATGAGTTAGAGTAGATCTTAACTTTGACATGGAACTTAAAGAACATATATATTTTTAGTTTCCCTAATTTATTAAAAATTTTCCATGTCATAATCTTGTAGATTTATATGAAATTATTGATATAATATCTATTTTATAAAATTCATATATATTAAGTATCAAGAGTGATAAAAAGTAAGGTGCACAAACTTCTTGGTCCTTAAAATATCCAGAGTTAAGTTGGATATTCACTAATTTTTATAAAAAGGTTAAAGTATCATATTAATATTCATGTAAACCAATTTGGCTTATTAAAAATGTTAATCCCCCTTTGTTGTGGGAGAAAACCAAATTTCATTGGCTAAACACCTTCATTCACACACCAGAGTTGTACATTCATTAAGATTTGAACCTAGGTTGTTTTTTTGAAATTCCTCGTTCCAATCACTAAGCTATACATCATCTTAATTAATAGATAATATTTATTTTATTTATTTATTTTACATTTAAAAAACATTATGACGCAACCCCTCCTCAACCCGCGAGTCGGAAGGTCACGTACACAGGATCTTTCCCCTTACACTGGCCCGAAGATCTTTCAGAAATGGCTCCTCTATTTCCCTTTCGGTAAATCTGCACCCACAATCAACTTCAAGAATTCCCCCTTGTACTTCGGAAGATCGGACTTTGCACTTTCACGAATTCGGCAGTCAAGTATCTTGTCTCTCAATCTCCGAAACTCGAAACAGTCAACACTTGGGAGTTACAATGTCGAGCAACTTGTCTCCTTGACCCCCGAAACCCGATTTACCGAAACGCCAATGTGCTCGGAAGGTTGACCTTTCAACACCTTTACTCTGTCGGGACTTCGGACCTTGCAATTTTGCAAATCCTGATGCAAGGATTTCAGAACTTCACTCCACGAAACCCCGAAATGGTCAACGTAATTGACTTCCTTGTCGATATTGCACCACCTGTCCACTCTGTTGTCTTCTGTGGCCCACACGATCCTCTCGTTTCTTCGGGACTTCGCATTTTGTGATTTCACGAGTCTCGTTGCAAAGATTACGGGACTTAAACCTACGAAACCCTGAAATAGAAATCCACGTGTAAATCCAAAAACCCTTGTTGGCTTGGATCTACGGTTCTTCCTCTCCTGAGCTTGAACCCTTGGGAATACTTGCTATAACTCCCTGCTCCTCTGTGAGATCTAACGGCTCACGGGACTTCACGAATTCTCCACAGAGAATTCTGACCGTCCGTCTTCTTCCTTGAGAACTTGTCCTCCTGCGGTCCGACGTCGCTACGCCTTCCTTCAAATTTTCAAGGTGCTTGGCCTCTTGCCTTCCTTCAACCCCTTCGAAGGTTCAAATCCTTATGAGATTTCCCACGACTTCAAGTCTTTCAGAAAACTCCTACTCGCACTCCTTGCGGTAGACCTTCAAACACTTCCAAGTGCTGAACTCTTTCCGACTCTGCGCACACCTGCAATAGCAGTCTCTCAATGTTTCACTCAGGTCTGCAACTCTGAGACTTTACTTGGCCTACGCACTCCTTGCATGGCTCATGTGCCTAACTGCACTTCTGAGTGAATGAGAACAAAAGCTACCCTATCTGAGCTTTCAGAGACAAACCTCACCCTTTGTCAACGCACTCCTTGCGGACAATTCAACTGCACTCCTTGCAGGAAATCTTGCTCAGATAGAGAAACAATTGAAACTCATTCATTTTCCCTTTCCTCTTAGATTTCAAACATTCAACAAGAAATCATTCATACATAGCATAAAAGCAATTGCATGACAGAAAGAGTAAAACATTCATGAGCATAACATTCAAAGATGCATACACAGAGAATATTTGAACACCATGAGTCTGAATCAAAACCTTCTTTGTATTAATCCAGAACTTCTGTACATGGAATTCTCACTACGCTCTCTGCTTCTCTTCTATGCTCTCAATTGGCATAATCTCATGCTCTTGTTACAATACACAATGAGGGTTTCTATATCCCATTTCCCTCTTGCGTTCTAAAACTGTCTAATCTAACATTCAATTCTATCTACCTGCATTAACTATCATAAATGTCTTCTATCTACTAAGGACGAGAGCGGATCACTCAAGGTCCTTTTACATTTTACAAGTGCGCTTCTTCTTAACTATATCATTTAATATTGGCTCATTAACTTCAAGATAGTTTCAAAATTTGCATTGGGCGCTTGTCCAGCTGTCTTTTGCCTCCACGTTGGCTCGCTTGAGATG
The DNA here is from genome assembly GCA_009831015.1 of Picea engelmannii. Classification (NCBI taxonomy): domain Eukaryota; kingdom Viridiplantae; phylum Streptophyta; class Pinopsida; order Pinales; family Pinaceae; genus Picea; species Picea engelmannii. Next base: position 155,398 of record ML784130.1, on the reverse strand, counting down.
CTCCTGCATCATACTCCCTTGCTTGGAAATTTTCATGGGCTCCTGTCCATGAGCTCGCGCACGGTCCATCCATGCTTCTGGATCCCTGCTTTGTTCTCCCAGCTGGCATCTTCAACTGGATGGTCCTTCCATTTGACCAAATACTCAAAGTATTGCTTTCACCTGGTCTTCTTGCCGACCCTTTTGTCCAGTATGCGCTCCATCTGCGGCTTTTCTGTAACTGGCATTTGTTTTGTCCACTGGATCACTGGTTGTTCATTTCCTGTCCCTGTTTCCTCAGCTTTATATGGGTACAAATCTGAGATATTGAATATTGGAGAAATTTCAATCCCATCGGGTAATTCAATCTCGTAAGCATTTACCCCAAATTTCTTCAAGACCTTACATGGTCTGATTTTCTTCATCTTCAATTTATTATATGTTCCTCTTGGGAACCTTTCCTTTCTCAAATGTGCCAGAATCAAGTCACCAACCTCAAATTGAAGTTGTCTCATGTGTTGATCTGCTCTGCGCTTATATTCCTGGCTCGAACTCTGCAATCGCTCCTTCACCTGGCTGTGAAGTTCTTTTATCGCTTCTGCGAAATCTTCTGCATTAGCGCTCCTAGTTGAAATCTGTTCTAAATCTCTCGGTTCAGAAATTCCTCTCGGCTGCATGCCATAGACAATCTGAAATGGACTCTATCCTGTTCTTCTGTTAACTGAGTCATTATAAGCAAATTCCGCCTATGGTAATATGTTGTCCCACTGGCTGTGGTGGTCCATCACCAGGCTTCTCAGCAAGTCTCCCAGACTTCTGTTCACCACTTCTGTTTGTCCATCCATCTAAGGATGATAAGCTGAACTGAACGATAAGTTAGTTCCCATCTTCTTCCATAAGGTCCTCCAAAAGTGTCCTATGAACTTAGTGTCTCGATCCGAAACTATGCTCCTTGGTAAGCCATGAAGTCGAATGACTTCTTTGAAAAATAGATTCGCAATGTGAGTTGCGTCACTAGTTTTTTGACATGGAATGAAGTGTCCCATCTTGGAAAATCTATCCACTACCACAAATATTGAGTCAAATCCTCTTTGTGTTCTTGCCAACCCCAATATGAAATCTATGCTGATTGCATCCCACGGCCTCTCAGGTATGGGCAATGGTTGATAAAATCCTGCATTCTGTCTCTTTCCTTTCAAATGTTGGAAAATCCTGCATCTATCCACTAATCTCTTGATGTCTGCTCGCATTCCCGGCCAAAAATAAGACTCATTCAATTTTGCGAATGTCTTGTCGTGACCAAAGTGCCCGACCAATCCTCCACTGTGTTTCTCCTTTAGCAAATTCTCCCTCATGGAGCATTTTGGAATACAAAGCCGATTACATTTAAACAATAATCCTTCTTGGATCATGTACTCTGCCTATTGGCTTCTATCTCTGAGAATTGGATTCTCAGTTGCTTCATACACTCCTTTAAAATCTAGATCATTTCTGTACATGTTCCTGAGATCATCAAAACCCAATGTTTTGACTCTGAACTCCTACAATAGCAAACACTTCTTGCTCAAAGCATCAACAACTTTGTTAGCCGTACCAGAAATATGTTTAATCACAAAAGTAAAATTCTGCATAAATTCAACCCATTTAACATGTCTCTGATTCAACTTCTCCTGTTGATTCACAAATTGTAGTGCATGATTGTCACTGTATAAGACAAACTCTTTCGGGATCAAGTAATGTCTCCATTTTTTCAATGCCTGTATAATAGCATAGAACTCCTTATCATATGTGGAGTACTTCACACTTTCGCTTCATTCAGCTTCTCACTGAAGTATGCTATCAGCATGTCTTCTTGACTCAAGACTACCCCTATTGCAAATCCACTTGCGTCGCATTTCACTTGAAATGTTTTCTTGAAATCTGGCAACACCAGAATAGGTTGTTCCGTGATCTTCCTTTTTAACAAATTAAAACTCTTCTCGGCTTCTTCTGTCCAGTGAAAAGACTTATGTCTCTTCTTCACTATGTCCATCATTGGTGCACTAATCTCACTGAAATTTCTGATGAACTTTCGGTAGAAAGTAGCCAATCCGTGAAAACTTCTCACCTCAAAGATATTCTTCGGTGATGGCCAATTCTTAATCACTTCCACCTTATCTGGATCCATCCTCAATTTATCTGTAGAAATAACAAACCCCAGATAAATGAGTTCTATCTTCATGAATGAGGACTTCTTCATATTTATCAGCAGCTTCTCCTGTTGTAACTTCTGCATCACTATAGCCAAATGTTTCAGATGCTCTGCCACTGTTTTACTGAAAATCAGTATGGCATCCAGATATACGATAACAAATTTTCCGATGAACTCCCTTAGGACTTCGTTCATCAACCTCATGAAAGTACTTGGCGTGTTTGTTAAGCCAAATGGCATAACAAGCCATTCATACAACCCTTCGTTGGTTTTGAATGCTGCCTTCCACTCGTCACCTTCTCTCATGCGGATTTGATGATAACTGCTTTTCAAATCAATCTTCGAAAAATACTTTGCTCCACTCAAGCAATCCATTAGATCATCCATCCTTGGTAATGGAAATCTGTACCTGATAGTTATCTTGTTGATCTCCCTAGAGTCATTACACATCCTCCAGCCTTCGTCTTTCTTCAGACTGAGTATTGTCGAAACAACACATGGACTCAAGCTTTCTTTGACCAAACCTTTGTCCAACAAATCTTGGACTTGTCTCTTGACCTCTTTATTCTCTTGCGGCGTCAATTTGTATGCGGCTTTATTTGGAAAACTAGCTCCTGGTATGAGATCAATATGATGACTCACACTTCTGATCGGTGGCAATGAACGAGGTAGTTCGTCCACTACTATGTCAGCGAACTCTTCCAGTAGTTCCTGAATCTCTTCTGGTAAATCCTCTATCCTTGTGCTGGTCAAAACAATCTTCGGTTTCCTGACCACAATAAATTGTGGTTCTTCCTTCTTCTTGACCTCTGTAAGAAGTTCCTTCCCACTCATGAGAAGTACAACGTTACTTACTTCAGGTTTTACCTCCTTATCCTTGATTGGAAGCAACATGTGAGTCCTCCCATTCTTCTCTAGGGTGTATGTGTTCATTCTCCCATCATGAATCACATTCATGTCATATTGCCATGGTCTACCCAGCAATAGATGACAAACATCCATAGGAATAATATCACAGAGTATCTTATCATTATATCCTCCTATCTTAAATTCAACTAAACATTGTTTAGTGGCAGTTACCTGATGTCCTTTTTGTAGCCACGAAACTCTGTATGGGCTTGGATGATCAATCGTCTCCAGCTCCAGCTTTTCTACCATCTCTATAGAAATGAGATTATCCGTGCTACCACTGTCCATAATGACCTTGCATACCCTGTCCTTGGTTTTGCAAGCAGTCCGGAAAAGTCTGTTTATTTGGACTGAACTCTCCACCTCCTTCTCTGGTGTTAACAGAGCTTTTCGCATCATCAACGATCTTCCACCTTCAACATCTTCTGCCTCAACATCCCGCCTCTGTGCTTCGGCGATGTGAGTCTCTCCTCCTTCTTTATTTTTATTTGGACACTCATAAGACTTATGCCCATTTTTTCCACATGTGAAGCATGTTATTACTCCACCTCTTCCTCTTCCTCTACCTCTAGTACGAGGAAAAATATTATTATCAGCATAATCTCCTCTCTGTTCGGTATGTGGCCCTCACAGTGAGGTTCCACCTTTCTCAGTTCGAGTCTGATGTTTCTTCCAGTCCTCCTTGGGTTTTTGGTTTTTATCCTGGGCAACTGATTTGCCTCTGGGCTAACTTTTGCCTTGGCCTCTTTGACCCTGCTTTCGGCTCAGCTTCTCTTCAGCCTTTAGAGCCATCTGATAAGCATCTTCCACCGTTCAGATGGTTACCATGATCATCTCATCCTGAATGTCGTATCTCATGCCATTCATGTATCTGGCAACCTTTTCATCATCGCCTTCCCGATGACCTGCCCTGATGTTCAGCCTGTAGAATTCTTCAGTGTATTCTTTCACTGTCATCAGCTTCTGTCTCAAGTTTTGTATTCTTCGAAACAGAGTAATCTCGCAATCTCTGGGGATGAATTTTGCCTTCATCTTCGCGATCATTCTGTCCCAGCTCTTGATCTTCTGCTTTCCTTTGCAGCATCTGTCAGCTTGTAGCTCATCCCACCACAATGTTGCATGTCCTTTTAATCTCGTGACAACATGTTTGACCTTCTTGTCCTCTTAGACATCTTCATAGTCAAAATATGTGTCCAGAGCTCTAATCCAGTCTAGAAGCTCCCTTGCATCCAAGTTTCCCTCATAAACTGGAATGTCCATTTTCGCTCTTGCACCCATTCTTGCAATAGCCCTAATCAAACGTTCGTTTGCTGCATCTTCAGCTGCAACTTCTTCCCCTTCATGTTCAGCCTCAATTTCACTTTCGGAATCACTAAGATCCCCAACATTGACTGTACGCCTCTGTGCTGTCTCCATGTCCTCAAGTCTAGCGCGTAGATCACTCATCTCTCTCTCCATGGCTGGATCAGGCATATTCCTTCCCCTTCTTCGCAACATTTCCCTGTCCTCTGGCGGATCAGGTGTTTGTCTGTCCCTTCTCCTTGGCGGCATGGTGAATTCTCCTTTTCCCTGCTACAGAAAGCAAAGAAAACTTTCTGAGCTCTGATACCAAACCTGACGCAACCCCTCCTCAACCCACGGGTTGGAAGGTCACGTACACAAGATATCAGGGTTTTTATTCATATGTTTGATAATATTGATGATGAAATGTGATTAACATTGCTATGATCCTTGTGACTAATGAGCCCATGGAGGGCATAGTTTTTTATGTGCAGGACCATGCCCGACGGACATGTACCATTTGGACTGGTACACATGGGGAGATGATTAGTTTGGACCTCCATGGGGATGAAGAGCCCATCAGATGGTTGTTGAGACCTCGTTAGAGAGGCAGAGACAGGACAGTGTTTGACTAAGGTTTTGCACCGGAGAAGAAGAGGATGTTTCACCAGAGGCACTTTGGCAAAGCCTGGCCTAGGGGGAATGACCCCTTTTCAATGGAACATTGGCCTTGGAAGGCTCAGAGCATCCCCATCCTTACCATGATGTCATCTAGATTCATGGTCATTCTTGGAGGTAGACTGGGTAGCAGTGGCACGTGTGACATGTTGGAGAAGCCCCTGGGGGCCTAACGTTTTTCTCCTGGATGTGTCATTTTCCCTAAAAGGGGCTACCGCCTCCCTTGAAGGGGATTTTTCCTTTATTACAGCTCAGTTAGGGTTTTAATTTGACAATTTAAAGTAAAACAATATGATTTTGGTTTAAAGCCTTGTCGGCTATTTTTTATGACCTAAAATTAATTAAAGGTCATTGATACAATATATATTGAGCAGTTTTATCCTCATTTTGACATAACACAACACTCACTCTCCTAGTGAGATCTGATTTTTGCGCCCTACTTGGGTATTTCTTCTCTTTAAGTGAGGCGCACTTGTTGAAGGAGGGCATTTCTTGGCATTTTTGGCATTTCTCTTNGCCCTACTTGGGTATTTCTTCTCTTTAAGTGAGGCGCACTTGTTGAAGGAGGGCATTTCTTGGCATTTTTGGCATTTCTCTTGAAGGAAGGTTTACAACTAGGGTTTGCAATGCTATTTCATGGTGATATGTAAGTGTTTTTTATACAAAACTTCTTGATTGAATGGTTGTAGTCTTATATTCTTACATTTATTTATAAACTTTGTTGATTTAAAAACCCTAGGGGACAAACACACAAATAGGTCTTTGTCTCATGTCCCCTAAAAGAGAAATTTTCAGCCATTGAAGAAGGAAGGAAGAGGCTAGCCATTGCTACACTCTTATTGCTTCTTCCCTTTGTGCTAGTTGTACCTTTAAAAGTCAAGAAGGAGGAGACGTCCCAGGCCTAGGTTATCTACACCTAGGGCCTTCCTGCTTCTAGGGTTTGGTGATAGGGTCTTGCCTTAGTAGCACTCTCCCTCACCACACTCTCGTATCTTGATTTATCTTTTATGCTAGCCGTTTTGCCAAGTTAAACCTAAGGAAGGAGGAAAGAGCATGAGGCCTTGCTTAAGCAACACCGGAGTGAGCCTCTTCCCCCTAGGGTTTTGTTTATGGGGCCCTGCCATTGCAGCACTTAAGAACCCTTCCCTCTAGTCCTTAGCCTTTTTCCTTCAACCTTTTTGTCCTCCCTTAATTTGACTCGATTTACCCTTAGGCACTGATCTTAGGCCTCCAACGTTGAAGTGATAGTGGTCAAACAAACTCTCAAAACCTTTGCTAAATTGAAACCCTAACTAACTACTAACCCTAATAAGGCTAACGTCATCCTTGGTTATTCCATCTTGACCTAGCAAGTTCTCTTTATAGGCATTTAGATGGTGGTTTAAATCTTTTATTGAATAAGGGATTGATTGGACACACTGATTGCTACATCATCTTGGTATTTATTGATGAATTGATATTATTTCATTGTTGTATTAATAAACATTGATCTCATCAATATCTGTTTCTTATATATTGATATCAGATAGTTATATGAAGTACTAACCCTTTGAATCATAGCCTGCATGTATTGGTCTGTTGTTGCTTTGTTCCGGGCAGGTGTTTTCATTTGGACCTACACTTCATTATTGGTTGTTTAGCTTGACTATCTGCTCTTGGTGGTGACCTGTGAAGAGGGAATTTCACTTTGAACTTTATACCTTAGCCTCTTCAAAACTCCAGGTTACCGGGGACGTCTCCCCTGGGCCTAACCTCCCTAAAGAGAAAGAACCTACCCATCGTGGTGACATTGGGTGGGGTAGGTTCCTGTTACGCCAATTTGGCCTCTATCTTCTAGCCTTTTGACCTAGTTACAAACTGTGCGATAACACCCAACATATTCATGAAGTGCTTCATGCATCATAAACTCTCTCCTAGCATTTAATACTTTCTCCAAATCATCAAGATCCTTTAAAGTTTCATTCAAATTTAATTATTTGTGCTTTTTGTTGAAACCAAATATATATTTACAATTTTTTTCATAAGGAATAGTATCTATAACTAGAACAATACCTCTTTCTTATGTAGTTGGAGTTTTAATCTTATTTAGAGATCAAAATAATATTTTGTAGAGATTGGTTGAATCCCATTAGCACGATTGGGTTTTGAGGGTTTCGTTTTGTAAGGAGGCCAAGGTTAAGAACTCGTGATAGTCGGGAGGAGACACCCAAAACAATATATCCATGTTAAGGGTTGGTGTAGCCCAGGTCAGATGCGATCCCTAGGTGATTTTGACAGCTTAGATGCCCCTCGATCGTGGTTTCTTAAACCACAGGCTAGTCCCATAGGTAATAGACACACTAGCAAACACAATTTTTTTTTTTTTTTTTTTTTGGTAGAGATTGAAATAATATCATGTTTTTCACTTAGCTTGTAAAGTTTTCAAGGTAGCCTCCAAGTATATATCTCCCATGCAAAAAACTCATTCCTATCTACACAAAAAAAATCATTCCTATCTACTTTACAAATCTAAGGATGCAACTACTTCTATAACAAACTTCACTAGTCTAATTGGTCTCTTCATATTTTTTAACTCAGGAATATATATTGGTTAACATGACCAACATTTTTCATAATTTGTTAATACAAATAATGCTATCACTAATATGTTGTTTCCTTCATTTGTATATACCCAAACAAAAAAATCATTCCTATCTATCTTACAAATTTGAGGATGCAAACCAATAGCTTCACTAGTCCAAGTGGACTTTTCATACTTTTCAAATCTAAGATATATCTTAGTTAACATGACCAAAATATTTCATAATTAATAAATACAAATAACACCATCACAGACATTAATGTTGTTGCTAAAACAAAAATTCTTCATAAAGCAAAAAGTACACCACACAACAACAATTGAAATAGATATGGAAGGCTTCTTTAAACAAACTTAATACACCTAAATCATATTTTAAAATACATACCTAAACTATAATAGAAATTTTCAAGATCTAAGTTAAATATATGAACAAATCATATTTTAAAATACATACCTAAACTATAATATAAATTTTCAAGATCTAAGTTAAATATATGAACAATATATAATAGGTTAAAATACCTGCTTGGGTTGTAATAGAAGTTTGCTTATAGAAGTTTTATTGTAGAAAGTGGAACTAGTCTTCATTGTGATAAAACTCCTCTCCCTCTTTGTTATTAGAGATTTTATCTACAAGAAGAGAATAAGTGTTCTTTGGTATAGACAGGTGCAAGGAGAAAGTAAAAACATGCATATTCATCACATTAATTGAAAGCCAAAAATCAAGGGGGCAAGAGGCAAAAAAAAACCATAATTAAAAGTAAAAACATGCATATTCATCACATAAATTGAAAGCCAAAAATCAAGGGGGTGAGAGGAAAAAAAAAAGCATAATTAAAAGATGACAGGAGAGAGTTTGGGTAAGGTGGAAGGAAAGATGAGTAAGAAAAAAGACTTAATAAAAATATGTAGGTTGGTGTCATCATAGTTAGTTATTAGTCCCTGCCGAAGGCCAAGACTCTAGCGGACTCTAACGATCGATTCATCGTTGATCTCTTATTAGTTTGCCTTTGACTATTATTATTTTTGTGCTTTCCAAAGTTATACATAAGGAAAATGAAATATTTACTTTTCTATAATAAATACATTTCTTTTATAAAAAGGTAATTATAAAAGGTAATTGGCCAACAAATTCCACCTCTTATTGTGCAGATGCAATAAGATGCATTATTTTTCCATATTATAACCTAAGTTGCGGACATGCATTTCCATATTAATTCCAGCATTGCATTTTTTTTTGTTATGCTAGAAAAACTAAGTTTATGGAACCTAAGATGACCTCACATACATTTATCTCACTTATGTGAGGACTTTAAACAATTCTAAAAAGCCACTGACAAGCCATGGTCGACAAGCCACCACCAAGCCTCAACCTCTGTCTGAGGAGCCTACCACCTTTCCCTCAGCCTCTGCCCGAGGATATTACCACCTCTATATTCATCATAGTTGCAAATTGCCTTTGCAAACCCACATCTATATTCACCGTAGCTGCAAACTACCTTTGCAAACCCATATCTATCTGCTGCAAAGTTGCAAACTGCCTTTGCAAACCCACATCTATATTCACCGTAGTTGCAAAATTCCTTTGCAAACCCACATCTATATTCACCATAGTTGTAAATTGCCTTTGCAAAACCACATCTATCTGTTGCAAAGTCTGAATAAGTTTGAATATTCTTCACCGTAGTTGCAAATTGCCTTTGCAAACCAACATATATCTGCTCCAAAGTCTGAATATTCACCGCATTTGCAAACTACCTTTGCAAGACAACCTGCAAAATCTTATCACCATGATATTCACCAAGACAACCTGCAATTGCAAACCCACATCTATATTCACCATAGTTGCAAACTGCCTTTGCAAACCCACATATATATTCACCGTAGCTGCAAACTGCCTTTGCAAACCCACATCTATATTCACCGTAGTTGCAAATTGCCTTTGCAAACCCACATCTATTTGTTGTAAAGTCTAAATAAGTCTGAATATTCTTCACCATAGTTGCAAACTGCCTTTGCAAACCCACATCTATCTACTGCAAAGTCTGAATATTCACCGTATTTGCAAGCTACCTTTGCAAACTCTGACTACCTTTGCAAGACAACCTGCAAAATCTTATCGCCATGATATTCACCAAGACAAACTGCAAAATATTATCGCCATGATATTCACTGCCTTTGCAAGACAAAGGTGACGTTTAAGTCAAATAATGTTTATGTACTTTCAAAACTCTACAATGTCACCCAACATTTGTTCTCTATATTAGTCCAACATTTGTATCGGTTGGAAGGGAGCGAGATGGAGCAACATAGAGTTCTTTGTTGAGCTAGATATGGGTGTCCCTAGTACAAGAGACCATACCTGAAGGTATGTTGATGAATGCCCCCGCTGTATGTCTTGCTTATCAAGTCTCGTTGTGTAACAAACCCTCATGGACTCCTTTCCTTTAGAAAAATAGTCACTTGCACACATAATTAATCACTTGCACACATAATTAATCACTTGCACACATAATTAATCATCTCTTCACTTAATAAATACTGCATACCTTTAAGCATATGAGACTAGAATGGGACTTTCTCATGACAATCCTGAAGAAGAAAGGTACTTCCTGGCTACCTTCTGTACTGGTTTTTTCTGTTAATAGAAAATTTCCCTCACCAGTGACCAAGCTTCTAAACCAAATTTCGGCCTTATAAACCCACTACTCAAATCAAAACCGCCAAGAGCAGCCCATCGAAACCGCCACCCCCAACACAGTAGAAAAATATAACAATAAAGAAACAAATCTATTGCTACAACATAGAACAAATGCAGTTTAACGTACTCACCTGAAGTCCGGTTTCTTTGAAGCGGTTTACTGCTCCAATGGACGAAGGAGGTCCCTGAATGGTTTATTTAAATATAGGCAAAATATCTCAGAAACCCTCAGTGCATTAAAAATAGACAGTTGTTTCCCGTAATTCCAGGTGATTGTTTGTCACGATCTCTGCGAAAAGTTGGGACTAAGACTGGTGATGTTGTATGGAATACTCCATCTACACCCTCCACGGTTGCATAAAAATGACCCTCTTCTGTAAATCTACTCTCATCAAAACTTCCCTCTTCTGCAAATCTTCTCTCATCAAAACTGCCCTCTTTTGCAAATCTGCTCTCACGATGTTCAAACACTCCTTCGCATGCCTCACTCATTTTTTCAGGGAGGTTGAAGGAATGCAAATCTTCTCTCATGATGGTCAGACACTCCTTCGCATGCCTCACTCATTTTTTCAGGGAGGTTGAAGGAAAGCTTGGGAAATGTTGCAACAGGCCACAATTCTTTGAAGTAGAAGTCGCTGAAATTAAAGGTTTTTTAAATCCATTGCAATGTGGCTTGCTCCCTTATATATTTAATATCTTAAGTGGCTAGATGTTTCAAACCACCAACCACTTGGCCAGTGGTAACATCCAGATGTTACATCGCTAAAACTGACGTCTTCCAAGAATGCTTCAAATGTTGATCAGTGGTAGGGACTTAGTGGGGCCGACATATGATAAATTGATTAAGGAAGTGCATATGCATGTCTGTCAGTGTGTAGTATGTTGCCATCAACATTTGACTGGGTTCATGGACCTCGATGGAAGGCGGTCTTGGAAATGGCCATGTGTTGGGGTAAGTTTTCTCTACAGTGGGTTGTTCCAATCCCAACTCTTGTCCAGGTTTGTGGGCCTCGTGCCATAGGATGTGTCTGTCGGCAGTTTCGATGATGTGGAAATAATGTTCATAGTGACACTAAATATTCTCAATAAACATTTTATAAACTTATTTTCCACTTATTTCTACCCGAAGAAAGGCCCCTCTCTTTGTATTTGATATATCCTTGTTGTAATTTGCTTGCTCATCAGGTTGTTCGGCTTTGAATAGTACCTTGAATATTCTAATTGGGTTTTCTGAATGCCTACCCGGGCTTAGAGGAATGGCAGACAGTGTGGGCCCACAACCCCACGATACTATAACTGGCACATGTTGATGTGGATGAGTGAAGCTGCTACGACAATGACCTCGATGTCCACACCACCTTATCTTCCACAACATATATATTAAGAATGGAGACACACAATCTCGACACACTGACCAAATATTGAGAATATAGATCGCCAAATGTCAACTCCATCACGTTTTCATCCATAGATTATTTTAGGGGCTAAATTTCGCTCATGGGCTAATTTTCCATGGTTTTTCCAAAAATCGAGATTCACTATTTTAAAAATGATTCGCCCAAATTTTATAGGATAAAATTATTTTACCTTAAAAATAACCAAAATTTTATAAAAACTATATAAAATCCTTAGAAATTTGAATATTTTTACAAAAATATCGCCAAACATTTATAGTTGGCATATGAAGGATTAGTAAGATTAGCCAAGGTTTCTATATTTTAAAATAAATTTCCATCCTTAANAAAAACTATATAAAATCCTTAGAAATTTGAATATTTTTACAAAAATATCGCCAAACATTTATAGTTGGCATATGAAGGATTAGTAAGATTAGCCAAGGTTTCTATATTTTAAAATAAATTTCCATCCTTAAAATCATCCCTGTTTTCATCTCATTTCCTTCTAAACAACACTATTTTCATCTCATTTCCTTCCAAACAACACTAGAAATCGGTGGGAAGAAATGCTAACAATACAGCAGCAGGGGGGTACAAGATATATTCATTATCATTATCTGGGTTGTTGCAGACAATCATAGTTGAGAGAGTGCCAGTGGGTATTGTGAAATTCATTCAGAATTATCTCTTACAGGATCACAGTTGAGAGAGTGCCAGTGGGTGTTGTGAAATTCATTCAGGATTATCTCTTACAGGGTAGGCACATTAAATATTCCATCTATTTCTTACATTCACGGCTTCATTCTGTGCTCTTAATTTTTTTTACATTAGACAATTAAGATTTTAATATATGTGCATATATATTTTTTAATGCAAAGGAAAAAAAATGTGTTTGTATTTGATATTTAAAGAAAAATCAAAATATACATGGGCTAGCCTTTCAGTTTAGTTCCAAGTTTCCAGAATCTCTTCAAACCTAGACTTAATACATATACAGTCTTCTATTTCCATAAATCGAAATTGGGATCACACCAGTCAGTATACAATCTAAAAACATGCTTCAAAAACAGACTTATTGTTACTCAAAATAAAAAAACATGCTACTAAATTAAAAAGAATAGGTCATAAAAATTGACTTTTGTATTTCATCCAAAGGGATATTATCCCTGAACTCTTTCTCAATTAGGTGACATTCCTGCAAAATTAGAGCTTCTTTTAAGATTTTATCTTCATTGTAATTGAATTCCATGTAAACATGCGAAAAGGAGATTTCTTGAAAGAGGGCCCTTTTCTCCCAGTTAAATTGTTGGGCTTAAGGCCATATTTGTAATTTGATTTTTCCTATTTGCCCAATCCATCAATAACTTTGAGTCTCCTAGAACCTGGGCTTAAGGCCATTTTTGTAATTCAATTTTTACTATTTGCCCAATCCATCAATAACTTTGAGTTTCCTAGAACCTGCAACCTACTTACATGAGCTTAGAACTCTGATTCGTTGTTTGTTCCTTTTCCTGCTCCAAAATTCAAAGTAAAATAGTGTGAAATGTTACATGTACCAATTGCCTGGCGGATGTTAGTTAATTTGATTGATAGCTTTGTGAGTTCTTATCAATGTCTTTAAAATTGAGTTTGGAGGTTTTGTTTGCAGAAGATCAAGGAAGACATCATAAAAATATGAGTTCTCATTTAGTTGTGAAAGTTCACCCTCTATCCTGCTACTCATTTGGGAAAAAAGGAAGCCAAGGTGGATAAAGACATTTTTCTGTCAGATAGGCTAGACAGAATGAGAGCCAAGTAAGTTTTGAATTAGCCATGGATTTAAGTAAACAGTAATAGATGGCAAAGCATATTAATTTATTTGAATTTGATAGATGGTGCACCCTTATATGAAATAAATTTTAACAGAGGTCTCTATGTGACTGACTTTCTGGGATTTCAATTTATTCCTTTCTTTGGCAGTAGAGCTCTATTTTCATTATAAAGATATGAAGTTGTTATAGGATGATTTCTAGTGTTTGCTCTAATCTTTGCTCGGGTCAACATAGCCTTAGCACTAAACTATGGCGATTCTATATCTTTTCTGTATAGCTTCAACATAGCTGACAATTGTGCAGCTTAATTAGCTTAAAACCATATAATTCTCAAAAAGGAAAAGTTAGCAGTTTCTGTTAGAATATAGAAGATGGTGTGCTCGTTTTACCATTGACGATACCTTCGTCACCCAACCATAGGTCGAAGCCTCCCTCCAAGCACCTTAACCTTGACTGAGAATTCCTCCGAAAGAAAACCCTAGGCTAGATAGCCAAACAAAGGGTAGCACATCTCTCCCTAAGGACAACGCAACACAAAAGACTGATCAGATAGTCCCAAACCCTAGCCAAGAGATATTCAAGCCAATACTGAAACTAGTTGCTGTTGCAGCTGCACCTGCAACCCTCCTCCAAGCCTGCGCACCAAACTGCAACTGTAGTGCGCACCAACTGGGAAACTGCAATTCTGAGATGCTGCAAATGAGAATTGGCACCCTGTATTTATAGTAATCCTGCCAGTTTTGCTGGGGCCGACTTCTCCTTATGGATGAGTGTTTGTTCAGTATATTATTATTATTTCTAGTCGACTTCTTCTCTTGGAGGCTAATAGCCTAATATAAATTATCTTCTTGAGCCGAAAAGGCTTCTAGGGTTATTAGCCAACTCATTAGGGTTTCTCTTGCTTTCCGGAGTCTTTTATTCTCATCAGGTTCACATGTAGAGGCAAATACCTCACGCAGCTACCATAATATTAACACTCCCTCCTAGCTAGAGAGGTTTTTACAGGTAATGGACTTGAGCACAAAATATACCATTTACCTAGTAGCATCAATATAGTCATCTAGACTATTTCATGACTAGATCATGAGAATCACCATCATCATCAGCTACATCATCTCTCGAAACCATACTTCATCTGAGTAGTTAGATATGATGCTGGATAAGTCACTCTCACCATAGAGTGATACAAGAGGAGTAAAAGCTCTGAACTCTTTTTCGTCTGGAAAATCCTTGTTCATCATTCATCTGAATGATCATTATCTCCAATAAACTATTGATAGTCTTCAATTCAATTAGAACAAGGATAGAACACACCTGTGTCTATTCATAGTAGTACATAACTACAATCTAGTGGTTCACTACCACATCAAGTAATACATAAGTACTTGTTCAACAATGTATGGTTGCGAACGGTGAAACATATTCACCACAGTAGTCCTCATCTACTGTCATACAATATTCATAACAAACATCTGAGAGCATCCTGCATAGAAACAATGTCATGATAAAAACTGTATCATCTGGGCCAATCTTTCACTCATGTCTGTGAGATCTGAAAGAATGTCTGCCACCACAGTAGTCTTCATCTGCATAGAAACAATGTTATGATAAAAACTGAATCAACTGGGCCAATCTTTCACTCACGTTGTGAGATCTGAAAGAGTGTCTTCCCTCAGTATAGAACATCAATAATAATCATCTGGGCCAATCTTTCACTCACATCTGTGAGGTATGAAAGAATGTTTGCCCTCAATATAGAATATCAATAATGGGCTATCTGCCCCATTCTTCTCAACCAAGGAAGAAGGATTGTTTCTGATTTCTGA
>ML784130.1:75418-107079 GCA_009831015.1 Picea engelmannii | reverse complement strand
CTCCAGGTCCCAATTGATACATAAGTACACCTAAATATGGATTCTTTTATTCAATCGGCGGCGCTCCTCAAAATAGTCACGACCGTGACCCTGACGTCTCCCTTTGAAGTCTTTTCCGTCTTCCCGTGCAGGCGCGCACGACGAGGTGCGGATGCTCCTGCATCAATTTACAAGGTCAGGAAGGTTGGTAGAGTGACAATATTTTGAAATTGAGATCTAATCTAGGAATAGGTTGGACAATCTAAGAGAAAGTGCTTTTCATATTCAACCTTCTTAGTGTCAAGAAGGTGACACACTTTTTCATCCCATGGTGTTTTAGGAATTGGCAAACACCTAGTTTCACTATGGAGCTCATGAGGATTTGTTCTTGTTTTAGCAAGGATTATTTTTTTCTTTACACCTCTCAAAACAAAGAGATAATTTTGATCTTCTAGATTAGGGTTGATCACATCCTTATAATACCTTAATTTTCTTTTTTCCTCTAACTATTGATCACACCATATTTTCTCCTTAAATTTTGATTTGATGATATTTTTAATAATATCCTTATTCTGCAAAATGATGTCTTCCATTATTCCCCAATATCTTAGCCAAGACTGGGCATACTTATGCCATCCTCGCTTGAGTCAAAGGTGGTTACAACTAGATTTTGAAGAAATTTTAGGAAGCCTCTTATCTTCCATGTTGTTTAACGTGTTCTTATACATTAGGTATCTAGTCATAGCTACGCTCTCAATAGGGGAAAGGCTTGCCTCTAAGAGGAGGATGGGATAAGGTGTATTTCCTTTAATTTTGAGATTATAGCTTATAAAATTATTTTGTATTTTATCTATCTTTCTTCAGGATTCAAAAGAGATACTACATCCCAAGACTTTGCATCCATATTGAACAAAAAACATAACAAGATTCTAAAAGAGGAGATTCTTCTTATCCCATATCCAAAGATTGACTAATTTACAGTTGTTTTCAAGCCCATAATAAGCTTTCCATCCCCCAATAATCATTTTCTCAATTATATAATTCCAGTTGAGCTTGTGGTGAATATAAATTCCATAATATTTGTATGAAGTCACTTCCTCCAAGTTATTGTTGTCATAAATGAAGTTATCGTAAGTGATCTTATTGGATTTAATGATAACGACCTTAGTCTTGTGAGTATTAATAGTCATACCCATATTGGAGAAAAAATAATTGAGGATTCTTAGTTGGTTTTCAAGATAGTGGGGAATCCTCTCCATAAGAATGATATTATCAACATAAAGAAGGATATCAATGACTATACGACTGAGAGTAAGGCCGACACAACCTACTTCTTCCAAGCAATCTTCTAACTTGTCAATGTATATTCCAAAAAGGGTAGGGACAAGGGTTGACTCCAATATTGTAGTTAATCTCTTTCTACCAACTCTCAATGTTCTTAAACTTGGAAATAACGTTCTCATACAACCTTATTGCAGTATCCCTCAACTCGAAAGGCACTTGTATCTCTTCCAACCTATTCCAAAGGTTTTTCCTGGGAACCGTGTCAAAAGATTTTCTAAAGTCAACAAAACAACAAAAAAGATTGGTTTTAGTATTGTGGAAGTCCTCTACAATGATCCTAAAGGTAAGAAGATAGTCCACATTTGAATGATGTCTCTCAATGGGGGAAAGTATTGCCTCTAAGAGGAGGATGGGATAGGCCGTATTTCCTTTAATTTTTATATTATAGGTTATAAAATTCTTTTGTATTTTTTCTATCTCTCTCCAGGATTCACGAGATATACTACAACCCCAGAATTTGCATCCATATAGAATAACAAGTGTAACAAGAGTCTCAAATATTATTTTATTCTTATCATATATCCAAAGATTGACTTATTTACAATTGTTTTCAAGCCCATAATAAGCTTTCCATCCCCAAACAATCATTTTCTCATTGTTATAGTTCTAGTTGAGCTTGTGGTGAATATCGATTCCAATATATTTGTATGAATTCACTTCCTACAAGTTGTTTTTGTCATATACAAAGGTATCATAAGTGATCTTATTGGATTTAATGATCATGACCTTAGCCTTGTCAATATTAATAGTCATAATCATATTGGAGAAAAACTTTGTGAGGATTCTTAGTTGGTTTTCAATATCGTGGGGACTCCTCGCCATAAGAATGATATCATTAACATAAATAAGAAAATTGATGACTATACTAGTGAGAGTAGGGCCACCAAAACCTGCTTCTTCCAGACAATGTTCTAACTTGTCAACGTATATGACAAAAAGGGTAGGGGACAGGGGAAAACCTTGCTTGACTTCAATATTGTAGTTGATCTCTTTCGACTAGCCCTCAATTTTCCTAAACTTGGAAATAAAGGTCTCATACATACTTATTGCAGTAGCCTTAAACTAAAAAGACACTTTTATCTCTTCCAACCTATTCCAAGGGTTTTTCCTGGGAACTGTGTCAAAATATTTTCTAAAGTAAAAAAAAACAACAAAAAATATTGGTTTTAGTATTGCAGAACTCCTCTGCAATGATCCTAAAGGTAACAAGATGGTCCATAGTTGAATGATATCCCCTAAAATCGACCTTGCCTTTATCTCTTTTACTGTGACTTTCTAGCCAAAGGCTAATCTTCTTTTCCAAAATAATTCCATAAAGCTTGGCTAAAATCGGGCTAATCATAATAGTCCTATAATTAGAGGGAATGTTTCTATCCCCATTTTTAAAATTATGAACAATGAGGCTTTAAGGGAAGCCCTTCTTGACTGCTAAATTGAAGAGCTTGTGTATATGAGGGATAAGGATAGGCCCTCCAATTTTAAAAATTTCATCTTGGTAGCCTTCAATGTCCTTAGCTTTCCCATTTGCAAGCCGCTTAACCCCAAACTCTATGTCATCCAAAGAAAAAACTCCATCTTCTATAGGGACAATAGGAATGATGTCTATGTAATTAGGGAACTCGCAAAGAATTTTAAGGTAGGAATTCCAGTCCCTTAATGGAATCATATTATTTTCTTTAGTATCGTGGATTAGAATTTTCCTCCATAACTTCTTGGGATCAAACTTAGATAGTTGTGTTCAAGCTTATCTTTCCTTTTATTGATATAGTACCCATTTTTCCTTTTAATTAGGGATTTTTATGTATTGATCTTATTGATTTTTAAGGACTCATTAGAAGCATCCCTAATGGCTCCTAGCAATTTTACAGTCTTTATCATACCAAGGGTTGATCGTTCTATTATTCTTTTCATAGGACACCTCAAAAGAGAACTTGTTAATATAAGTGGAAAGGGGAGTTGCAAAATTATGATAGAGGTCTTCAATGTTGTCCTTATAAGTTAGGAGATGTAATTCACTATTTAAATTCTTTTAAATTCTTTAAGAAAAGGTCAAATTTACTTTTGTCAAAGAGAAGTTTCCTTTGATTATTATAATTCTCTTCAATGGTGCTCCTTATGCAAACATTGTGTTTCATGAAATTCCTTAATAAAAAAAATTACTGGTTAATATTTAATAGCTAGGTTGTTTTTTAATAATTTTCTGGTGGATTTTGATACCCACTCCATCTAGGAACTAAATGTAGCAATTTGTTGGCACAATTTTGTTGGTAAAGCTAAATATATAATTATTTTCATGGTATATAATTCTTGTTGTTGTATTCTTCTCTTGCATGTATTATTTTTGGTTGGAATGATATTTGTGTAATTCTCTAGACCTTAAGAAATAACAAGAAAAGCTCAAAAATCAAGATGTGTATACCTTTAAAATAATAAAAGTAATTATCATTTATTTCTTAAATCACAATCAACATGAGGTAATAAGTTATAAGAGTCATACCTAGAAGTTTTCGAGATCAATTCACTTGCAATTTGGGTGAACTTAGAACTATTGATCTCCTGCTATTATCTCCAGTTGAGCCACCAATAGTAAACACAACCATGTGGGGTGGGGGGGGGGGGGGGGGGGGGGGCGGGGACTATCCTCCCAACCAACTTCTCGGTCATCATGATTGAGTGCCCATTGAGCCCTCAATCAACTACTTATGCTAACTTCTAATATTTAATTCTCAAGGTTTCCCCAAGTCAAAGGATGATGCACTCTATTCTCCACATTCATTAAATATATTTCTTCATCTCCATCCATGCAAAAATATCCATGCATAGGTTCTACATTTTCTTAAGTAATTAATTATCCAATTTTTAACCTTTTCTTGATTTACCTTTTCCTTTAATTATTTTTTAGTAATTTCTCTTATTTTTACATTTTATTCTTTTATAATTTATTATTTATTTTATTATCATGTTATTTATTATTACTATCATTTTTTACTTTAATTATTATTACCTACTTATTATTTTAAAATCATTTATTTATTATTTATTACTATTTTGTGATTGTTGGAATCAATAACTAGTCGGGCACGTACTCGCATGACACAGGGTCATGTTATTTGAATGCTACCACTATAACCTCTAGGTATGCCAACAAACCCTCACGCGACACACAAGGTAAGTTGAGGGTTTTGAACTGGTGACTTCACATAACATAGTTCCTTAACAATGCACTCCATCACCAATTGTTCTACACCTTGGGGGCTTATTATTCATTACTTTAATTCAAAGTACGAGGCATTAGATACTCCCCCACTTCAAGGAATTGTTTCCCGAAGTTAAATTTGATTATGTTATTTATAGTATTTTAATTTATCCCCGTATATTCTACATCATCCTCTCCTGTAACTAGTAAAAGAGCCAGCCAAGTTACCATTGTAGGCATTGAAAGTCCACATCACAACTCTAGGGAAAAACTAGTATAACTATAGTCTTCTTCCCAACTTTCGGTATTAGGCTTAAATATTATTGACCTTACCAATGCCCCAAGGATTTAGGAATCATATTCCTTGTTACCACATAATATAATACCTTAGTAAAAATCCTTCACAGGGCACCGAGACTAGTGGAACATCGGAAGATGTCACCACTATCACCTAGGAAAAAAATTCCCTCTCTTTAGTGAAGGATTAAATCCAACACAAGGGAGGCTTCCCTAGTAGCCTTCCATAATATATAGGAAATACCCTATCAAGTCTAAGGCCTCTTAGGTAACTATTCAATCTACCACCAATATAATGAGATAAACAAGGTAAATATAAGACAATTTCCAAATTTTAAGAGATGAGGATCTAGGTCAATTTAGAGGGTTTTCCAAGTCAATTTTAGGCTCAAGAGGATCCCCAAACACTACAAATTAATAAAAAACTAAAGGCTAAATATGTAAAACTTGAAAGAAAGATATTGATTTACAACATAAATACAAGTTATTACAACAACAATAAAACTAGCCCTTGAACAAGGAATAAATAAATGAAGAAAGAGGGTTAAACAATGAATTAAACTAGGATTTTATTAACCAACAAAATCTAAAATTAAATATGCATATAACAACCCTAAAACCTTAGACATCCAGACCTAGAAGGATGAAATGACAAATCAACAATGCAATTTAAGGTTTAAAGATGATATTCAAGTAAAAATAATGCATAGAATTCAAAACATCTTTTATGGGTGAAAATTGAATATTTGTTATTATAAAACCCTAATTTAACCCTAAAATAGTAAAGAGAGTAAAATTAAGAATTTAGAGATTGGCTATTGGGAGAATGCCTAGTGTCTACTGTATTTTTTGGCATATAGGGTCAATTAAGGTCTCCTTTGAAGAATATGTGAGTGGATCTAGGGTGATATATAGGGTTGTTCACTACTAACCCTAGAAGATACTCCTAGTATTTCACTAGATCTTCAAAGGAAATTCAAGGGAAGACTCTTCACTAATAAACTTCCAAGATCTTTAACAAGAATGTTTTTTTCAAGAAATATCCAAGAGAATGCACAACCAACACTAGAGAAGAAACACTACGCTTACATTCATTCATAAACAAAACCACAAGATAACAAGAGACCACTTACTCATGAAATATTTCATCCATCAAAACCCTAGCAATGATATCCATGAGTAACAAAGGCATCCACAAAGAATCCACTCCAAAAAATCAGTTTAACTAGCCATCCATAGTATTTTTCATAAGAGAGAAAGTAGTAGTAGGAAAGTAGTAATAAATCTCCACAAGTAGCAATGATTTACAAGTGAAAAGTGATTCTCTTATTTTTATGAGAGATAAAGCACCCTTCTCATCCAATAGAAGCCCTAAAAACATAAAATGTTTCCTTTATATCTCATAAACCCTAGAGATAAGGCATCAATACATAAAAATACATGATACATGAGTGGATAGGTTACTAAGTCCCCCAATGATGCCTCCAAGATGAAGTAAAGTAGCTCAAACATCAAATCCTCCCTCACAAATGTGCTCTAACTCACACATGTGGCACATGTAGCATGAAGAAGTGGATGGCTCACTCAAAGATGAGGTGTAGGGGATCCAAAAGAGAAATTTTTTCATGAAGGGGTGCAACATTTCATCTCCAAGTGGTGTGTCATCTCTCAAAGAGGTGTGGCGTCTCATCCAAATGTGTCATATCATCATCAAGAAGCCCAAAATCTCATAAAAAGGTGCAATTTCCCATCAAGAGGCGTCAAATCATCATCAAAGTGCAATGTCCCATCATCAAAAGGGGTCACATCATACTCCATGTGTGCTAGGGTGCCTCGTCAAGGGATCCATGTCATAAAAAGGCTCAACATCCTCCTAGAAGTGTGGAATGACCTCTCTCAAGTGGCTAAGATGGCCTCCATGAAAATGTGCTAGTAGCTTCTCAATGTCCTCCAAAGGATCCAAGTGTCGATCAAGCACGTGGCTATGTGAAATCCATCATCCAAGGAGGTAATTGTGTAGTGCAATGAGCCATGATGACCAGAGGTAAGGTACACAATTCAAACACAACTTATAAAGTGATCCAAGTGTCTATCAAGCATGTGGTTATGTGCAATCCATCATCCGAGGAGGGAATCGTGTAGTGCAATGCACCATGAAGACCGGATGCAAGGTACACAATTCAAACAAAAATTATAAAGTGGATCATGTCAATGAAAAAACCATTATATAGATCTCATTAAGTATCCTCTTCATACTTCATACTTCACACTAGCTTACAAAGTTATACAATTTTCCAAGTTTAGGTATGGGAGTATCATTATTACCCCCTATTAGGTGTGACAATACCTAGGATAATAAGTATGTCCCAAGAAACCCATCAGGGAGTATATGCAATGGCATGTGGTATGGTTTGAGGTTTACTTCATAAGTGGATGTCATTGAAATGAAATGTCGCATAAGATAATCATCTACACGAGGGCCATTGTAGAGGGAGCACTTATGCAACGAGGTTCCCTTCCCTCGACATCGTTTCTTTCCAAACCCATCTTTTCCTTTTTATTTATTCATTTGGATTTTTATTTTCATTTGTTAAGTCCTTTTGTTAGGCATGCATTCACCGCATAGGACTTGGGGCAATGGCCTTTTAGCAACAGAGTATAACTTATGCATCTCTTTCTTTTTTTTTCTTTTTTTTCAAACTTTTGTTTTCTTTCTTGTTTCTTTTCTTTGCATTTTGAAATATATAATTTTCTCTTTCTATATCATTTTTTATTAAGTTGCATCAATCTCGGGCATTGAATCCCCTTCTTCTAATGGGATACATGTAATAACCAACCCAAAATAAAGGACAACGAAGAAAGGAAAGATGGAATATGTTATGCATGGTAAGGGATATGGACACATTACCCCTATTAAGGCCCCCCAATAGTACAACTTTACCCAAGAGTGAAAAAACTTGACTAGGAGATGATGATGACCACCAAGGTGAAACATGGAATTTTTTTAAATTCAAAGCATCATGATTCATAATCCAACTCAACCCATGATCACTATTTTCATGCCCAAAACATTGACATTGAAGTATTAGAACAATGTAACTTAGTGTGTAATGCACCATGTCATCTGATATAAGTGAGTTGAGCATGTAATGAAAGACATCTATGGTAAACTATCTGTGGATAATCTAAACTTTCATCATAGGAACTACTGTCTGTAATGTGGATCATGGAGAAAAAAACTCCTCTAGTAGAAGTGGGGGGTTAACATGCCCAAGTAGGTGTATGGTATGGTATAGTAATTCGCATTCCCTAGGAATATTGAATGGATGACCTAAAATTCCTCTCCAATTCCTACCAGATAATCATCCCTAAGAATCGAATTCCAACCATACAACTCCACTAGTGAGTACTACTCCATCCCTTCATTAGGACTTTAGCATCACAACTCCAATATTAGGCACTCTGGCCTCCTCAAGATGGTCCCATGTCCCATATATAATTATACAAGGAAAAAGAACCACTAACATGGTGTTGATGCGGGAAAAATGCCCCATGCCAACATGAGGGATAATTTCCCGATGGAAGGTCCCAAACATACCTACTCTTGTTTGGTATGGAAATATGCACTAGTATATGGGCCCAATTGTTGCTAACTAAATTGATTTCTCTTCAAAGAGATACTTGTTCATTAAAATTAGACTAAATCCTAAATGCATTCCTATTCTAATATGCAAATGCAGACCTATCCTAACAATACAAAAAATCAATTGCAAGCATATAGTTTTACTTATGGAAACAAAAGTAGTTCATATTTATTAATAAGTAATGACACTAGCATACCCATACACATATAGATGACAATGAATATTTACATAAAATTTATCTCATAATCCATTCATAATTATTTCCTATAGATACAATTGAAAATAGTGACAAATTGCTAACATCTGCAGAAAACAACCAAACAACAATGCATTATTGAATGAACAAACCATGAGACATATTGTGATTATATTCATTCACATAAATATTTCATATGAATGAGATACAAGTGCAATCCTGGATCCTTACAATCCATCCCCAAGTCCGATAAATATTTATACAAGACCCAATTCTAGGTTTTTTAGCCTCTTTTCTCTACTTGAGGAAAAGTTGCATTTATAACATTTTTCCATCACCCCCCCTCAGACTATTCCTCTTTTGGACTCCTCCCTTTCACTCTATCTCATGTAGTTACATCTTTTCCTCTTCCTAGAATACTCATTTTCTCGGTGTTCGTGCATTAATTGGGACTCTTTGTCTCCTCCTACATTATTATCAAAGCGACAATGATGAAAAAATATATAAATTTATTTATATGTGGGAAAAAGACAAAATATCGACAACTGTATAAATAAATTAAAATTTGAGAATTTATTGATGTCAATTAAATAGGAGAGACTATTTCATATTATCCTTTGAGTTCTTAGCTTTCCAACAAGCCCTCATTTTCCTGATTTGGCCTTCATAAACCTGAGTTATGAGCTGCAGAGCGCTTCATTGTCAATAATCAAGTAAATTCATGCCTCCTTTTTTTCTTAATTTTTTAGGAATTTATGTTTCTAATTTGGCTCAGATTAATTTTCTAACATATTCTACACTCCTTTATATTTCCAACGATCCATCTCGCGACCGATTTGACCTTCTAAAACCAAATATATGGCCCTTTGAAGTTAGCACTAAGCAACCATTTATCTCATCTCGTGGTAAATCTTGATCGTTGATCCCATAAGCCTAAATATGTATCTCCCATTCATTGTGGGAAGTGATTCTGAGTGATTTGTATTTTTTTTCCCTCCTTACGTAGTTTGTGTGTGGAGCTATAGGAAGCATGGAACCTTGAGCCCGTGTTAAAGTTTTGACCCAGAATTTGGAGAGAAAACAAAATAAGAATTAAATAAATGAATATGAGCATGGAAATTCCAAAAATAAAATTAATTTAAATAATTTAAATCCCAAAAATACCAATGTCTAAACAAACAATAATAAAATATTGTCCTAAGGTTTCACGGGAAGGGTAGAGCTCGATAGTGTTGTGGTGAAATCCTCACAGGTAGTAAAATATGAAAGGTAAAATACCCCATAAAAAATTCCTGATTGTGGTAACAACCCGATAGGTTCGTGGTAGAATCCTCAAGGGTGGGTAAAATCTCACAATAACATGTCCTAAGGTGAAAACTCGATGAGAAAATTTTGCAATCCATGCAGGCTGAATCAGTTCGATAGGTTTGCGACGGTAAAATCCCCACGGTAAAAACTTTACGGTAAAGTCATGTCTAAAATGAAATGCTCAAACACAAGGCATGCAGGAAGGGGCTTTCTGATAGTGTTGCAAAGATAGGGTTCGCGGTTAGGAAAATCCTCGTTGGTAAAACTTCCCAAATCAACCTCTTGATGGGTGAAGTTCATCGCAAAGGTAAGTCTGATAGGCTCGTGGGATGCGGGCTATGAGAAAACTTTGGCAAAATGATATCTTGATGGGGCGAGCTCAATTATGAAAGTCCGATAATAGAAAATAATAAAATATTAAAGCGATGGTAAAAATTCTTGATAGGTGAGGGAGATCAATAAAAAAAAAAAATAATATTCAGGATTTTGGAAAATGAATAAAATGAAAAATGAAAAAAAAACAAAACAAAACATAATAAAATAAAATAAATAAAATGAAAAATAAAAATAAATAAAATGAAAATGAAAATATAAAATATGGTCGGGTAAATTAAAAAAATAAACTATGGAAAAATAATAAAAATAAAATCTCCCCCTAGATGGGGTGGGGTGTTAGTGAGGAACATCTGTCAAGATGGAGGGGACGACGCCTACCAGTGTAGTACCAACCACGTGACTGGCGCATGCCCCTCCTCTCCTCCCACACCATGAACTTAAGCAACCTTCACTCTTACCAGCATGCCATTAACGCTCTGAGTGCACCCTGCTCTGCCTTCTCGTCTGATATATGGAGTCGCCATTACTGTGGTCACCTCTGCGCATGTGCGTCCTCCCTCTCTAGCAGTATTCATACCATGGAGCTCACCGACAGATTCTTCATTTCTTTCTCTTCTCACCATAGCCATCCCACGATCTGCACCCTTCCTTGGTGCTCACCTACTACACTTTCCATTTCTCTGTTCCTGCTCAACTTTTCCTTGCTTTGGCCATGCCTCAATTGTGGGGGAAATCCAATTGGGGCTTAGCCTGGTACCAAACCAGGTCGCGCATGGCCATTCAGCCTCAGCCTTCCCTCGCACCTTTGCACATCTCGTCACCTTCCTCACCCTCCTCCTCTCGTCATTCCTCTTAGAGCCAAAGTGGCCTCCTGCCTCTTTCCTCACCTTGGGCTTGCTAAGTTGAGTGGTTTGACCTCCTAGGGAACTCATTGGGATTTTCCCCATGACCATTTCCAGACTTGGTCTCTTCCTCGCAACTTGCCTTGGTCATCCCACCCAATTTGCCCGAGAATTCAGCTCCTACGCCACCTCCAGTGCACTCACCACCAGTCCAGTCTCCACGTGAGTACACCTCCGTCCATCGAGAGAAACCTCAGGAACAACCCCACTCCTATTTGGATTGCGCAACCTGTGCAAAATTCCAAGACGACCTTGCAATTCTGCAAGACCTGGTATTCGAGGTTCGCAAGGAAGTGGATGACCTGCGATTTTGCCTGGAAATTCTGGACAAGAAGGGGACACAAATTCTACAAATTATCTCCTCTCTACATGGCTATTGACACTCCATCGAACAGGCACCCAGTGCACCAGTGGCCTCAGCGACGATCTTGGTTCAGGCTCTCCAAATGTCACCAGTGGACGACGCGGCAATAGTCTTGGCTTCAGCTCTTCAGGGGCCTACTTTGGATACTATGGCATGCAACATGTCAGTTGCTTGAGCTACGACATCTACACAGGTGTCAGACTACATGGCATGTTGTTCGTTATGTTTATATTTTCCCACCTGTATTTTCGGTTAATTTGCGTTTTGTATGTCATATGTTTGTCCTAGAGGGTCTAGAATCCTGGATGAATCGGTTTCCCCATGGGGCGATTATGTTCCAGTTGTTTAAAATTGTTATCTAAATTTGGGGTTTTGATTTGGAGGGATGGATGGATTGGTTTCCCTTAGGGGCAATTCAGTAACTACAGTCCTCAGACAAACTTGGAGATACTATAACTTTTTACTTTGAAAGGCTTTATATATATATATATACTTACTTACAAAAAAAAATATCATTTAATAAAATAATAAGGATAATACAAATTTGGATTTCTCTAAAAAATACATAACGAAAAAAAAATAAACATGAATAAAAGATGTAGTCTAAACATTCTACGTTTTTACCCTTTTCTGGGCACTTTTTCCAACAATTTGTTCCCAAAGTCCAGTTAGAAATTTAGAAAATTGTGAATTTCAGTGGTTGAGATTACATATTTCAGGTTCCCTAGGGTTTTTGAGGGCGCTAAATCGATTAATGCATTCAAAAATGTGATTTAAGTAATATTGTAAGCCACCCAACCCCCTATGTACCTTCTAAGGGATGGGGTGATAAATTTTCTCTTTTCCTCAACCATCTCAAAGCCTCATCTAGAGGGTACCATCGTCTTCTGCTCGTCAAGATCTTTCCAATGATTATAGCCATGCTCGAAACCGAGCTCTGGATTAGAAGTCACATCTTCCCAAAGTTTCCAAACTTTCATTTATTGAGTTTGTCTTAGTGCCACGTGGTTCCCCGTCGCTCATGCCATTAGACACAACACTGACATGGCATCTACCACCTTGCCCATCTATCTTCCCAGATGGTTCGGATCACTTTAGAGAATTTTCTTCTTCATCGGGGTTAGCATATTCCCAGAACAGAATCGACTCCAACCGACTCTCTCCAACCACACACACTCAGAAAGATCCAACCTATTGATCCAACGCACCTCGAGGTTGGGAAATCAATGGATCTACTTGCTTTAGAGTCATTAACTTGCACTACTATTAGTGACCCTTCTCACACTCTTGTTGCGGTTAACTTATGTGGGGGCCTTGAATATCTACGACTGAGATTGAATCTCACATGTTCGCCGACCTATGGCCCAGATCTCTTCTCAGAGTCCTTCACATCGGAAATCCTCTAGATGCCAAATCATTAAGAAACGTGGAAGCATCATTATTTGACATGTGGACCCACCACGACATGCCGCATCATCATAGAGTACCACAACTTTCCCAACCAGGTTCTAACACCTCGCCATTCTTAATAATCTTATCAAATTAATTACATCAAAATCCCACTTTTTAATATCTTATTTGTTTAATCCTTATTAATGTTAATTAAACCTTATTTAATTTAAAATCCTAAGAATCGTTCCATTTTGACTTAGTTGAATTTATCGACTTAGTAACATCGAGAAATTACTCCTTTTACCTCGATAATTCCACGCCCCGAAATGGTTTTTTCGGTGTTAATTAAATTTAACTTTTACAATGATTATCATCATATGATATAAGCTAATTGATTATATTATAATATAATTAATTAGATCATATTACACTTAGATTTATTAACCTTAATTAGTATATATAAATCATTTCCCCTAGCTTGTAACTTTGCACCAACATCTTCACACACACATATATAGTACGTCACATCAGGATTTCAAACTCCAAACGTACCATTAGGCTTATTATTCTTACATAATTCGCTGGAGAGAGTGCAACACTAGTGTTTAACATTATAATAATTCAAGCTCTCGGACCCCAATATTTCGCACTCAAATCATGTGCTCCTTTCTCTTTACTCCGAAGTCCAAGCTTCAAAAGTGACCTAATATAAATATTTAATATTGTAATTTATCATTTATAAATCATTTGTAATATTGTAATATTTAATGTACTCCAAACATTTGCTCCCTTCCCTTTACTCCGACGACCAAGCTCCAAAAGGGTCTTAATATAAATATTTGATATTTTAATGTTTATAATACCATAGGCCATTGTACTCCGAACATTCGCTTCCTTCTCTTTACTCCGATGACCAATATTCGAAAGGGAAATATAAATATTTAATATTTAACATTAAAATATCCTTAGGTCATCGCACTCTGAGATCTTCACACTTAGATCATATGTTTCCTTCTCCTTTCTCTGATGGCTAGACTCTGAAAGGGATTGATATATATATATATATATATATATATATATATATATATATATATATACGTTGAGAAAGAGAAAGGAAAGTATATTTTCCAAGCCTTTAATAAATAAAAGAATATATTTACCAAAACTCTTCGGAACGGCTTGTGCAATGCATAAATATTAAAACTAGGAAAACTTAGCATGGTTTAATCCTTTGCACATAAGGGAAGGGGGGGGGTGGATTTTAAATCCCCTATTTCTCACACATGAGACTGGAATTTAGAAATTTTAATATATAGCTTTCTCATCTTATTATCCCAATTATTAAGACATTTAACTGGTAATTTTGGAAATTTACCAAGGGTTACCAGTCTTTACCATTCAATATTTGTTCACACACACACACACACACATATACATATTTAAATTCGTGCAATTTTATTTGTTTAAATTCTTTTCTAAAACATTGCATTTCTTTGGAGGTAAAATTCTCCATGGTAAAACTATGGTTTTACCAGAAATTACTATCCTCCTATTTTCATGCATTTCTTTTCTACTTTCAGGGAATAGTTACTATTTCCAAATCTTTCCCCTTTGGACATAAATCTACTGTGTAATCCCTGGTAAAAATTCCTCTCTTACCAAATTCCAGTGAAACTTAATTAATCATAATGCTTCAAATTTTAAATTTCATTTTATTTCCAATTAAGAAATTAAATTGTCATTTCCCATTCTTTTCTTATTATTTATTTTGAAATACATTGCCTCTCTTCAACATTTGGCTTATTCTCTTAAGGCCAAACAAGGGTCTAAACTTCCCTCTAATTCTGAAGCCTAGCATATTTTCTAGGCCAACGGAACGACTAGGGCCAACTGACCAGTCTTCAAGTTTATATCAACAATTGCATTCTATATTACCAAATTGATTGGTGAGGTCTTTAGTGCTTAGTATTTTACTAATAACGCAGGGATTTGTTGACGTAGATTATTATAAGTGACCATCCAACACTCTCTTCATACTTTGAGTGAAAACCAATTGCTAGCAGCTTCCCTTTTCAAGCAATGACAGGTATAAAACCAACAATAAAATATGTTTTCCAAACCTTATTTCAGATTTCTCATCCAGCCATACAATTAGAGTGACAATTCCACCATTTGAATAGGATAACAAATTATGTAAATATCAATCACATGAAATCCAAAATATCAAATAAACTTTTCATGGCGTTACAAGACAATAAACCACTTATTTGAAATTTAGAAATCGTTGGCAACTATTGAAGGGTGTGCCACTTTCCACCCAACCATAGGCACAATTGCTCTTAGTGTTTTCACAGCTGGCCTCTCCCTATCCAGAGTATGATTCCATGAGAGAGAGTTCTTATTTTTTCTCAGCAAACAACAAGGGATGAAGGTTACTTTCTTCCCATAGGAGCCTGGCATTCAAGTCTTCTATCCACCAAGCAAGGGGGCCTGCTATGATTATTCACTCAACCACTCAAATTATTTGTAGCCATGTTTATCAACTTGATTAGAAAACACTTCCCAACTGTTCTTGTTCCCAAAACAATTTATTTTCTCAGTTCTCTTTAGATCTAGAGAGATTCACATGCTCTTATTCTTCATAATTGTTCCCCAGATCCATTCATGTGATTCCTCTCTCTTCTTCCCACAAATTTTCCTCTTTTTATTTCCTTCTAAAACAATATTTCGTGATTCAAATCTCCCAATTCGCGGGTCAGATCAGAAATTTCCAGATGGGTACTATGCCCATTCTCTCATTGATTTCTGAGGAGGACTTTTCAACTACCATCTTGACTAGTAAATAAATTTTCCAGGATAGAGGATTGTTTTGGGTCTGAACATTTTTAAATCCAATAGAGTACTGGCCTAACATGGGTCATCTCAACCATTACCAGTTCCTCTCACTATTCCCTCTCATGGAAGCATAATTTTGTATTGACAACACCTTAAAAAATTATTCAACAATTTCATTTTTATTTAATAACATAAATATTCACATTACATTCTTTGTTTAAGGTTCATCATTTTCCAAAATCCACACATAACATATATGTCCATAGTCTCTTAGCAATAACATAATTATATTTACAAGCTGGGGAAAAAGGGTTATTACAAACATAAAGTTGTGATTTTGACAACAATTTTGTCAAATTTCGGTGAGAGTTGCCAGAAAGTCAAAAACATAAAACCTTTACACTACGTCAAATAAAAACAAAAATAAAAATAAAAAAATAATAATAAAATAAAAATTAACTATATATCCAAATAAAAATAACAAAATAAAAATAAAATAAAAATTAACTATATATCCAATTCTATGGGAAATTTGGGAAACAAAAAAATAAAAAATATCCCAAAACAAATAACAAAATATAAATTTGATATTTTTGGGAAAAATTAAAAATATCCCAAAACAAATAACAAAATACAAATTTGATATTTTTGGGAAAAATTGTATGATGAGTAAAGGAAATTTGGGAGAACAAAATAATAAAAATATCCCAAAATAAACAATAAAATAAAAATTTGGGACTTGGATATTTTTGGGAAAAATTGTATGATGCGTAAAGTCAATGTAAAAGTGATTCCCCTCAAATAAATTCCCCAATGGCAATTCCTTGAAAATATTAAAATATATATCCCATGGTGCATGTTGATAAAGTCTCAATTTGGAAAGTTCTTGATTTAGAGAGTTCGATGATAAAGTCCTAATGTGGAAAGTTCTTGATATAGTAAATTCCCAATAGAATAAGTAATAAAATATACATGGGAAGTGGAAATTTAAAACCATGTTGGGATTTAGAAACCCATGGGTAAAAAACAATTAAAAAATAGGAATAAAATAAATAAAACTATACAAACTTATATATACAAAATAAAATTGGATGTGGTAAGGGAAAAATGAGGTTCTAATTTTGGGTCAAGGTTCTGCACCTAGGTCAAGGTTCCACATCTAGGTCATGGTTCCACATCTAGAAATCAAAATTTGAAACAAAGCATATCATGAGAAGGTCTAGATATCCAAAATTTCTGGATGTCCAAGACTCACATGAAGTGTATACCTTTGAACAAATCCAGATGTCCAAATTCCACGTTAGATGGGTCAGGTCGGCATGACATAGAGGGGGTCATGTACGATAACACAGGATAACAGAAGGGAACCTAGATGACACATTATATTGTTGTACGATTGTTTCCCTGAAATTCATCCTTTGATTTCCGATTGTTGGCTTATAGATCTGTAGAGATCTCCTTGCATATCTGACATATATTCTACAAACTATTATGGATATGAAATCTGGCTCCCTCTTAGAGTGAATGATCTAATACCATGTTGAATTTCTTAATCTCGACACCTAGGTAAATTGTTTACTAGTGTTTTCCTTGTTGTAAATCAAATTAGCAGCTCACAAAACAAAATACACTTGCTGGAATAATCAAATAAAATAAATAGTGGAAGCAAATAAACCAATTCCAAACACACAGATTTATTCCCTTCAAATCACATTATCATTATAATAATATCAAATATTACAAGGGCTCCCTTATAGAGAGAATGGCCCATAGAGAAATATAGAAAACTATCGATAGTACCTGCAACCTTAACAACTCCTTCTTGGTTGTACAATATCGTATAATCGATTTTCTAGATATCTACGTCATTGTCGTCATTGTAGCTTGCATACATACACACTTTCCTCCACTATAGCCCACATACATACTCACCCTGATTGACCTGTGAAGTGTTTACAACTCTACTCAATTGTTGTGGCTCCAATCTGTCGGATATTCTTGTGATTTCCCCTGTTCTCTCTTCTCCTTAACCTATACTGATCTCTAGATGAAAGTCCTTCTCCACCTATTTGAGATCTCCTTGTGAAAAATTCCTTCTTTTCTCTCACTCTATAAAAAAAAATGTCTTCTCCTTTACCCTAACCTTGCTTTTATAATATTGATTTATGACCTAACCCTAATCTCCAAAGTGATTGACAATTGACATTAAATCTCACATCACTTCAGATCAATGACTAATGTTTAATTCACTAATGCTAATAACTTTAGCATTTAATTAAATTAAACTTAACTAATTAATAAAATCACTTTTAATAATTCATTTAATTAAAGTAAATTACTAAGGCAGAAGGATTCGGATGACTTCCACATGTCTAGACACTTAGACCTATGTAGTACTTGTATGATGCTACAAATATCAACAATTACACACACACACACACACAAGGCCATTTTGAATCAAATGGTTGTTCCATTGACATGTATCCCCTTAAATTTATGTTTTTTAATCCCATGACATCAATTATTGAAAACATACACTCTCTAGAATCGTGCCCACACATTGATTGACTAGCATTAAGGTCTCAATGCAAATTCATTACACCATGTGAAATGACTACTTACTATTAGGTTTTATTACTATTCTAGGTCATTATCATAAGTATAAGTTGCTAGGAGAGACTCAATTGTTCGATGATTTCTTTTCGGTCATCTACAATCTTTTTAACAATCATAAACTTATATATTTTTAAACAAAATTAACAACATTTTTCAGAAAACTAGTTGGAAGGAAACACTTACACATACAGATTTAACCAATATTTACAAATGGTACCTACTTTAAATTTAGATATTCATTTAATTATTAACAAAACTTATCTAAATTTGATGCAAACCTTTGTAAAAAAAATCAATTACTTACAACATCCTTCTAATTCAAGGTTAGTGTCCAACAACTAGAGATTTCTCCAAATAGCTCTAGAACCAACTACATGGGAAACTAGTGGAAGACAGAAGACTCTCCACCCAACCTAACCCCTCAACCAGAAAGGTTGAGAGCCTCCAAGCCTACCTCCGCTAAAACTATACTAGGTCCCTATTCTCTTAGTCAATTTTACTATCATAATTGTCCTAGCCTTGCATACTAGAAAAGACTGGTACCCAAGGAAACTATAAAGTTTTTTGTAAATTTCACCTATGGGTTATTTTTCCATTTTTTTCGAAAAAAGTTTGCCAATTTTCATTTTTCCTAAAATCAATTCACCTAAATTATATAGGATAAAATTATTTTACTTTAAAAATCATCAAAATTTTCTAGAAACCATATAAAATCCTTATAAATTTGAATATTTTTGAAAAGTATGGCTGAACTTTTTATAGTTGACATTTTAAGAGTTAGTAAGATTCATAAGGTCTTTACATTTTAACATAACTATGGATCCTTAAAATTTTCTATTGTATTTCTTTAATGGTGATCTTTACGACAGTTTGAATGGACAAAACTGCCTTCTCCTTTCATATCTTCTTCATATTATATTGACACTATAACTATATTATCTCCATGTTTAAGCTTTTTTATGATAGGAAACAATGAAATGAAGCTGAGCAATGATTGTTGTATCATGCTCTGTCCAATTGTTTCTATGAAGATGCTCTACCTGTACCAAATTCTATTTGGTAATAACAACTTGGTGTTTTAAGAGAGAAGGAAGTTGTGTTTTATTTTTATTATAACTATATTATCTCCATGTTTAAGCTTTGTTATGATAGGAAACAATAAAATGAAGTTCAACAATGATTGTTGTATTATTCTCTCTCCAATTTTTTCTATGAAGATGCTCTACCTGTATCAAATTCTATTTGGTAATAACAACTTGGTGTTTTAAGAGAGAAGGAAGTTGTGTTTTATTTTTAGTATAACTATATTATCTCCATGTTTAAGCTTCATTATGATAGGAAACAATGAAATGAATCCGAGCAATGATTGTTGTATCATTCTCTCTCCAATTGTTTCTATGAAGATGCTCTACCTGTACCAAATTCTATTTGGTAATTCTATTTGAAGAGAGAAGGAAGTTGTGTTTTATTTTTAGTACCTCAACGTTTCAATCCCAAGCAAGGATTATCCTCGAGAGTCTTGATTGCTCACCTTGAATTGGTTAATTCCAACCCTTATTTATAAATGAATATTCAATATAACGAGTAACCATATTTTAAGGTCAACCCTTAGAATATGCCAAATGTCTTCTTGTCGAGTGATTCTTCTCAAAGGGTGAATTAATGTCCAGGGATTAGATTATGGTTGAAGTGGCTACTAGTCTTTTCTATCATGCACGAAGTAATTTGCATAGTACTTGTAAACCATATAGACTCACTTTTTGAATTTTCCTTGGCTATACTAGTCGGTAATAGAAATAAGGTTATGAGGAACTTGCATGTGGTTTATCATTTACAGACAAGTAGAAATTTGTGTTTCAAAGCTTAACCCATTATTTATAATTCCATCCCTTATTATTAACTTCACATGCATCACATGCATGACTCTTGATTCCATTTTCCCTAAAAATAAATAAATTGTGTTCTAGATTGATTCTACAAACTTACCGAATCAATAGAGTAAATAAATAGTACTAATGCAAGTGCCTTTGCAACTAATTTCTATAATTGAAAAACAAAACTAATTGAGGCTTTTATGAATGGGACAAATATGGGAGCCTCAAATGGGAAATCCATATAAAAACAAAACCCTATTTGACCATGCAAATACAATATTCCTTTATTTTTATACAAATGAAAAAAAAACAGCCTATACTTGAACTATATCATATGACAAAAGGATAACTCAATTGTGAGAGATCTGTGTTCCTCATAAGTTTCTAATGGAATAAGAAGGAATTCCTGATGAATCTCATGTATCCCAACTATGCTTCGAGGATTGTTTTCCATTTTGAAACGCCGCTTCTCCTTCCGCCACCTTTTTTATCTCAATTTTGGTGCAATACAAGATGCATAAACTATATTTCCAAGAGGGTTCATTTTTTTC
Organism: Picea engelmannii; assembly: GCA_009831015.1. Lineage (NCBI taxonomy): Eukaryota > Viridiplantae > Streptophyta > Pinopsida > Pinales > Pinaceae > Picea > Picea engelmannii. Next base: position 86,245 of record ML784130.1, on the reverse strand, counting down.
TAAAGAATAAGAATCATATCTTCACCTTCTAAGATACAAAACTGCTCGTCTATGGCCAACAATACTGTGAACCAAGCCTCATATCTAAATTACATCACACGATCTTTGTGCATTGGTGTGAAATGGTAAACTGTTTTGATGGATCAAAAAAATTGCATACTCAAAACTGAACACAAGTATGGCGCATATATACATTTGGACTCATGATCAATCATTTGGGGAATACCTAATCAACTCTCTACATCCATTATGAGCACAGCTGAAACCATGTCTAACATAAATCTACTCTTAAATACCAAGAAATACTAAACATAATAAATTTATGCAGTTTCCAGGGGTTAATTTTATGAATAGAAAGCAAAGGCTATAAACAACCATTCACTTACCTAATAGTTGTGGCATTTTCACAAACACATTGCTTCCATCTTCAACAGAATGGAAAATAAGCCATTTCAGCAAATTGAGGAGTGAATTTAAGTTGGGTAAATTCATAGGTTCTCTGAAGTATGCTATACGTTGCAAAACTCATCAATAAAGTGTGCCCATTGAGGCCAAAACCCCTCATCAATAAAGTGTGCCCATTGAGGGAAGAAACCCCACAAACCCTCATGAGGACATCTCATGAATTTGCATTTGACTATTTAGAGGTCAAATAGCATTTTTTACTTAAACTAACGTCATAATTTATGGGTAGAGGTCATGATAGTTCTTTAATTGTTGGCAATACCAATCCACATGATTTACACTCAAAATTCTCCCATGGCATCATTATACTCCATATGTTAATAGTGTTAATAGACAATTTTGTAGTGCAAGCTACAACCATTATAGGAAATTTAATTTCAAGCATCCTCTATAAGCTTAATTAGTAAAGGCATTTTGTAGCAATCTTATCCATTTTCAAAGCATCAGTATTGACATACAAGAATGTGACAATGAATTGACATTTGACTCCATTGCATTGGTTTACCGACATCTATACTATTGTAGATCCCCTTGGGGTTTTTCATACAAACTCATATACATAACCAATGTATTTGCTTTCAAAGTACATAATTATTGGTGTTCTAGTGTTTATAGGAATTTAAATTAAAACTTTTATAGTGAGGAATTGATAGTGAAAGAATTCAAACAAGAGGAAACAACAACTTATCTAGAATTGAAGATTTTATTAAATCAATCATGATTTTAGTTCATTCATCACTCTTACATTCGAAGATTCCAAGTCCTTTGTTTCTTTACAATCTGTATGCAATGCCAAGCCGTTTGAAATCATTTTACTTCCATGGCTAGTAGTGTGGGCACATTCCTCTATTATGGTGCTTTAGAATCAACCTAATGACATTCACTTCCTTCTTACTCTATCATTTTGAAGTCACGCCCTTTAGTTATGTTGTTCTGAGATTGAAACCCTCTATTATTCAATTATGGAAATTTCCCTCTGTCCAAGATCTTGGAAATCAAATCCGTCTCTCTCCTCTTCTCCCCTTCTTTAATCCTCCCTCCATCACTTTGTTTTGTTTTGAGGAGAAAATGTTATGATCCAAAGCCTTAAAAGTGATGAAAATTCAATGAATACACTCCATTTCAAGGGAGAAACATCTTGTTACCATATATCAAATTCAAAATACAATTTGAGATGAGATAATATGATCCTAACACTAGGTCTCCTTGGTATATATATAGGAGAAAAATGGTACAATTATAATGAAAGGGTACAATTAAGGGTTCTAGCCATCGTACTAATATAACAATATAAATTTAATTATTCACTATCTAGGGGCTTAATAAGGGGTGTTATACATAACATGGTTCTTTTTCTAGGAATTAACATGCCCCTCCCCCTTCAAACAAGTGTTTTCCTCAACACTTGACTAACTGTTGGTGTTTCTTCTTGAATACCACATCTTCCCATTTTTCAGCTTCCACTAGTAGGTTATTCCATTTGAGGAGGTACTTAGTAATTGCTCGATTTTGAAACCGCTTAATCCTTGTTCCAATGATTGTTTCTAGTTCTAGTATGATTTTCCCTTCTTCATTAATCTTTGGAAAAATAGTTTGGAATGGGATCTTGTCACCAATTACCTTCTTTAAGCAAGAAACATGGAAGATTGAATGTACACGTGAATACGGAGGCAACTCCAATTTGTAATCCATACTTCCAATCCTTTTCAAGACCTTATATGGGCCATAGTATTTGGGTGATAATTTATTATCCTTGTTTTTTTGTTTGAGGGACATCTTTTTATATGGTTGTAGCCTAAAAAATACCCAATCCCCCACTTCAAATTCCCTTTCACTATGATGTTGATCTACTTGTTGTTTCATCCTGTTTTGTGCCATAACAAAGTTGTCCTTCAATAGTTTGAGGACCTCTTGTTGGTTCCTTATGTGGTCCTCCACTGCCTAAACCTTTGCATCCCTTTTGAGGGAGATGTGATGAATGGAGGATGATATCCATAAAGTTCCATAAATGGGGACATTTTTTATGAAGTATGGAAGGATGTGTTGTACCACCATCCTGACAAGGACAACCACTTGACCCATTGTGTTTGTTTATCATATGCAAATAAATGAATATATCCTTATAGACATTTATTCACAATATCAATTTTTCCATCGGATTGAGGATGGCAATATGATCTTGTCGAAAATATTGTTGTCATTGATGTAAAATATAGGGGGAGACTACGGATGTCCAAGATAAATATTGCAAGATGGAGATTGTTGGAAATATTGTTTTTGGATTTTTGATGCTCAGTTTAGATACCCTATATTTTAAGGAATTTTATCCTATATCATAAATCATAATTGAATTAAATGACCATAACCTTATTTATAATGAGTTGATGCTTGACATGATGGGAAAGTCCATGAAATTGATATCCTCAAGTTCGCAAGAGTGTTCCAAGTAGAGAAACCACAAATTTCACTTTCTCAAACTTACATATGGCTTATAATATGGAGACAATGAAATGAAGAAGAAGAGTGTGTAGTTGGTCTCTCTACTAGGTATTTTTTTTCGTTCAAAAGAATGAGATATATAATACAAAAAACAAAATTAGCAAGCTCATGAGTAAAAGGGATCCAATAAAATATGTTCTAACATAACCCAAACATGCTTATGTTTCCAAATTATGAATAAAGTGATTTTTTGGGTTCAACAAATGTCGAAGAGTGTGAGCCCAATAAATTGATGAGTTACAAACTATAAGAAATTCACATATCGAAACTTATTATCATGACTAAGATAAAAAAAAATTGTTGAAAATTCGAATTTAAGAATCTTAGAAGTTAAATTGGCATGTTGCATCAAGGTATTTACAATCCCCAAGAATCTGAATGATTTCAACATTGAGATAAGTAGGAAGACAATGCTTCAACCATGATTTAAAAAAAAAAAAAACAGATTATTCAAGAATGAAACTAGAAGGAGTGACTTAGGATCAACAATTTTGAAAGATAGGAAGACACTCTTTAAGAAAAAATCAAGTATTCATGATTAATGGGGTTAGGATAAAATTTCAATCGACCATTGAGTTGGTGAATAAAATGATTAATTCACAATTTTTTTTTTGAAAAAGATATCAGCAAAAATATTTAAATAACAATGTTGTCAACAATCTCAAAACATTTTTACAAACAATGCGAATGAATATTTCTTTGTTGCATGTGTATAAGAGGAAACTTGGATTAAGTAAGTTGCAGGATAAAAGGTAAACTCCTCCTTGAAAGACTAACTGAATAGAACATAAGATATGTGCAGGAATTAAAATTAAAAGGTGATGAAAGCAATCATCTCAGAGAAAAAAATCAGCCAAACTCACTATGCTAAGAAAAGTCCATACATGAAATCATGTTTCCTGAAAGTAACCAAAGAAAAAAAAATAATCAATGTGAAAGAAACCATTTGGGTAACTCCAAAACCATGATAAAATAATTATTCAAAGAAATTACGAGTTGGAGTGGCTTGAATTTTAGATGGGAAGAAATTAACACTCAAAATTACAATTCACTGTGCATGAGACATCAAACTCATCACTCTAAAGATATCCAATCAAACAAAATATCTAAATTAGAATTACGTAGATACTAATATGGGACAAATATGAGTGCCCATTCTCAACACAAGAGGGGACTGAATAATATTATTTATTTAAAATATCCAAATTGTAAGATGACAAAATGCTTGAAAAGGATTTGACATTGTGAGCATGGATAGAATCAATGCTTTGAAAATTACCCCAACACCTAGGATGTTTTGAGAAAGAAAATAAGAAATTTTTTTCCATCATATCAAAATTAGACTAAAAAAAATCCATCAAGAGAAAAATTAGTGTGTAGGCTTTCTATTTCTTCACACCTCTATTGAGAAATCATTTACTATTCAACCAACAATAATGAAAAAGAAAAGGAAAACATAAAACTAATAAAAAACTAGAAACCAAAATTAAACCATGCAAGTAAGAGACATTAGCCTATTCTGTCCTACTCCTATCCTACACTACATTCGCTGAAAACAATAAACTATGTAAAGTCATAATGCCAATTTAGCCATGCATGTAATCCAAATCTTGCAAACATATGTTCATAAAAAAATGTTCATAGCAGAATTTGGAATAAAGATAGAATAAAAGTAGGAAAAATAAAAACATGAAAAACTCTATCCACCATATTAAATATTCCATAGTGATCATTCATGGGAAATCTATCTGAGTAAGATCCCTCCAATCTTTCTTTAATTCCATCATAAAATATACCATGACTAACATAGAATTGATGGAGGGAGTTCAATGGAAAGTAGAATACCGAATGAGGACCATGCATGGAATATGTGTAAAGTGTTCTTGGTGAGAGAATATATGTGCTAATATACTCATTAATACTTGAAGACAAGCCAAAAGAATGAGATTCTAGAATAACCATCGTTGTATACCGAAGTGCCTCATTGTCTTGGAAAGCCTCCCTAGATTCACACTTCAAGCAACCATCAACTTGAGACAAAATAGTGAAATCAAATTATATACATGGACTAGCATCCACCATGGCATGAGAGATATATTTATGATAATGGTGGGAGTGAATAACATTAACAATCTCAACCAAAGGACTAATTGAACAAGAAGACTCTCTACTAATAAAAAATGAATATGAAACATAAGCGGACATGGTTTGATATACATTTTATATAACATTTCCTTCATCCCATGAAAAGGTTGATAAGTCATGGTTGTAATAAGTTCATGTGAAGAGGCCTCGTCATCTCTATCTTTCGTATGTATATTACGACCATCAAGTAATTCAGAAGGGATCGGCCCCATTGATTTTATTTGAATAGGAGAATGGGTGTATTCCTACAAAATGAAACCATTAAAGAGATCATGATACAAAAAATAGTAAGTAGAAGAATTAAGAGAATGAAAATCCTCTCTTTAACAAAAAACATTTTCAAAGAGTGACTCTTTAAATGGTAGTTCCTCCTCCTTATAAACATCAGTGATTGATTGTGAGTCGGTAGGCTCCACACTAGGCAGGGTTTCATAATCAACACATTCTTCCTCAACATGGTTTTCCTCTTTCAAACAAAAAGTGGATTGTTTTGATAAAAGTGGTATGTATTGTATGTTTATTTCTTCTCCTCGAGTGAAAAAAACATCATTGTTGTCTTGCTCCTGCATAAAAAAAGAATCTGAAATATCTTTCAACACATGCTCATGGTTAGAAGAGAGGATAAAATCAAAAGAATTCTTAGAATGAGAAGTTTTAATAAATGATACACTAGCAACAGGAAAACATTCTTGATCTATCTCGGTTATACTAGGATAATTTATATCAACGGGACAATTTAAATTAAAAGAAACTAATTCCAAATTATCCATGGGTAAGGAAGAATTCATGTCATGAGTGCTCATGATTTCTTCATTAACAAAATGTTCATCATTCATGTCTTTCCCCATAGCTTCCTCCTTTATTTCTTGTGAAGGAAAAGATGATGTAGGATAATTAGAACCTGACATAACCATCGGTGTGACTTGAAGTGTTCCATTATCAACAGTAAAGCCCTCCTCTTGGTCGGCTATAGAAAAATCTAAAATTGAATTTACAACACAAGAGGTCTCTTTTTCATCCCAAGGAAGGAAAGGGGGGATGGACTCTGGAGTGGTGAGAGGATACATATGTTTCTTCCGAAAAGGAATTCTCCCTCTGATTTATATCCCCCATAGTAAAGAAATATCTAGACAAACCAAGTCCAACCAAGACATTATTTTTTTCAACATTTTCATGTAAATATAAATCAACATGTAAATTAGCATTAGGACACAATTTAGATTCTTCATCCACTAGATGATATGTTTCATTAGTAAGAGAAACTCATGGGGGATTCACATTGTTGACCAATATCTTATCACGTTCATTCATAAAGGGAGTTTTTAAATTGAGAAAAATAAAGTTAATATATTGTAAGTATTGGGGGGGATGTGCAGTTTCAAGGGGTTTATAGGTATTGGGGGTATAAAAAGGGGTATCTAGTAAAAATAGGGTTTTCTTTTATTAGAAATATGTATTGGGAGTGGGGTAGAAAAAAAGGATTTTGGGAGATATTTATGAATATCTAGTGAAATTAGGGGTATTATTTAATATCCCATGAATGAAGGATCTATGTCAAAGGTTTGCTAAGTGAAGAACCCATGGAGAAACTAAACAAGAAATCAAATCATTGGTAGAGGGATTATCATCCAAAGGAAATCTAAAGAAAAGATGAGTAGATATGCTAATTAAATCTTCAATAGCTTCATCTTCGGACTTCCTAAAATTTGATATCTCTGTACACAAATCATCAACCATAATTCTCAAAAGCATGCCAAAATTGATGCATAAACTGCTCCCATGTGTGAATAGAGACAGTTGGCAAGGTATCACACCATCTCTTGACCCAACCTACAAAAGTGAGAGTGAAGAGCTTGCAAATGACACTACCATTAGCAATATTGTGAGAAAAAAAAATCTGGAATTTAATAACATGTTTAGATGCATCTATCTCACCTTTGCCATCAAATTTAAGTTGTGACAAGAAATGTAAAATCGTTCTCGGAGGTTTGGGATGTACAGTAAATTAAAACAATTAATAAAAATGACTCCACATGCTTATCTTGTCATATGTCCCTCATTCTATCTCCATTTCTATTGACAGGTCCAAATGTCATATCATGTAGGTAAGGGGGAAATGCCTGGTGGTAAGTCCCAATTAGACCTACTCTTGTTTGGTGCAGTGTTCCTGACTAGTATGTGGGTTTAGTTTTCACTAAAAATTAAAAGAATAAAAATTGGAAATACAATGAGTTGTCCCCCAAAGAATCATAATTAACTCTAAATCTAATCTTAACTAGGTCTAACCTATCCTGCGGGAGCAAAACTAATAGATGATTATGGTGGAAGGTAATACCACTAGAACTAGAAAGAGTTAATGTATGCCAATGGTAAGTGATAATAATAGTGCTACAAATACATCAAAAATTAGTTGTAAAATGCATTCATAACATCATTTCTATACTCATAAGGAAACATATGACAATATGAGTTTATATAATAGAGTGAAGAAATAACTCATATAACATAATTACATACTACTCAAGCAGAAGACAAATGCACACAAAATAGTCTCATGTACATCCACCAAAATCACAATTTATGAGAATGTCTCTTTCTCTTCATTCATTCAGAAGTAATAGTATCATCTTTCATTTTCAAAGGGAAAAAGTCTTAGTTTACATTCAGTGATCTCTCTTTTATAAAACAAGAGAGACTCTTCAACTCTAATGACTATTCACTTTTTTTTCCCTTCGTTTTTTAATTTTGATTTTCAAATTCCTTTTTCATTTTCAAAAATGAACATGCAGGAGTTACAAACAGAAGTTGAAGAGACTCGTGAGTGGTCATTTTTTCCCTAAGGCAATTTACAATTGATATTCATTAACAATGTTATTGACTCTACCTATCGGTGTAGTCTTCTACTCCTTGTGATGTTTATGAGTGTTTTTGGTGTTTGTCTACTGATTAAGATCATCCTTCCTCTTTTCCTCTGTCTCAAACTTTCATCGTGCTCTTCCATGTTTGATTTCGATTCATGTATCTTGAGTTGCGGTTGTTTGAACATTACACAACATTTTCTTAAATTAAATTTGGGAATATTCTTTGTTCTCCATTTTTAGATAGTTTTCACTCTCAATATGCCAAAATTTTATATTCCATCATTTTGTTCTCTCTTCTATCTTTCCGATGACCTATCTCGGGCCTAATTTCATTGCTTGTAGCCCCAGAAATGGCTACTTGAAGTTTGCATAGCCAGTTTTCCCCCAAATTCACGGCCTGTTGTTTTCTTTGTTTTTTTTACATTCTCTATAACTTTCCTCAACTAGATAACTCTACTATTTCATTATTCAATACAATATCTTTCCAACAAGGTATCATGGGCTCAATTTTGACACCTTCATCCCAAGATATGCCTGTTTGAAAAACGATGCTCAATATCCCTTGATCATGGCAGTGGGTGAATATGGGTCATTGATCTTTAACCTGCAAAAAAAAATCCCACATGCATAAGAGAATTCAATATTGAGTGGTTTAAATGGTTTCATCCCCTTTATCTAATTTGAATAAGAACCCAAAGAAGGAATAAGACCTATGGCTTGTAACATAATTTTGGCTAATTTTCACCCTAAAAATTAGGAAAATAAAATAAATGAAATAAAATAAGAAATTAATTGAATTAACATACGTAAAATCTAATTAACAAACAAAATTAATGAAATTACGAAATTTAAATTAAAAAATGATCAAATTACTTCACGTGAAATAAAAATTAATAAAGAAAATGTGAAAATGAAAATTAATAAAAATTAATTTAAAAATAATAAAATATTAAAAATAATAATATTACCCCCCACCCATGTAAAATCAATAAAATGTATCCCCTAGTCTTCAACCCAAAGTATTCAAATCAATGTCTTCATTGTCGGGGGGTTGGTGCATGCCCACCCCAGTGGACACCTCTCCCACATAATCTTTTGACGATGGTAACTTTTTTATGGACAGACTCACTCCAATGTCCAAGATTCTAATGACACTCTATCTCAAGCTCACCCCCAAATACACTCTCTGATGGCTTGAGAAGATATTAAAATAATAAAATTCCTTGGTGTAAGATATCATTCCAATAGGTGCATGTTTTCCAAAAACCAATATTAAAATAACCCTTCAAAAGAAATATTAAAATAATACACGTTGGAATGGATGGTCGTCGAAATGAATGGTAAGGGAGGTGAGATAAGTCTTGTAAAAGGTAAATCCCAACGTTAATTTCTGACAAAGGTCTTCAACACATTATCATGATATGAATTAATAATTAAATAATACACCTCCCACGGATGCACGTATTTCAATCAAAATACTAAAATAACCTTCCAACAAAATATCAATAATTGCATGGTCGTTGGGGTTGTGGTAAAGGAGATGGTAAGTCTTGGTAAATCCTTCGACGACCAAGACTACTAATGACACATTCCAATGATTTCTCCCGACGAGCTCTCCATTGAGATCTCTCGACAACACACTCCATTGAGCTCTCCCGACAATAAGAAAAAGTATTAAAAACATTCCTATGGGATTTAGTCTCCAAAATACATTAAAATAATGCAAGTTTTGATGGAGGCAAAGTTTTCCAAAATAAATATTAAAGTAACCCTTTAAAAATAAATATTAAAATAATGCATAGTTGGGAGGTTGGTCGTCAAAAAGGTTGGTGTTGGTAATTCTCCAACGGTAACTTCTTTGATGATGGTAACCGTTATCGCACAGTTTGTAGCTAGGTCAAAAGGCTAGAAGATAGAGGCCAAACTGGTGTAACAGGAACCTACCCCACCCAATGTCACCACAATGGGGAGGTTCTTTCTATTCAGGGAGGTTAGGCCCAGGGGAGATGTCCCCGGTGACCTGGAGTTTTGAATAGGCTAAGGTATAAGGTTCAAAGTGAAATTCCCTCTTCACAGGTCACCACCAAGAGCAGATAGTCCGGCTAAACAACCAATAATGAAGTGTAGGCCCAAATGAGAACACCTGCCCGGAACAAAGCAACAGAAAACTAATACATGCAGGCTATGATTTCAAAGGGTCAGTACTTCATATAACTATCTGATATCAATACATAAGCAATAGATATTGACGAGATCAATGTTTATAAATACAACAATGAAATAATATCAATTCATCAATATATACCAAGATGATGTAGCAATCAATGTGTCAAATCAATCCTTTATTCAATAAATGCTCTTAAACCATCACCTAATTGCCTATGAAGAAAACTTGTTGCATCAAGATGGAATAACCAAGGATGACATCAGCCTTATTAGGGTTAGTAGTTAGTTAGGGTTTCAATTTATAAGAATTTGAAAGTTTGTTTGACCACTATCACTTCAACGTTGGAGACCTAAGATCGGTGCCTAAGGGTAAATGGAGTCAAATTAAGGGAGGACACAAAGGTTGAAGGGAAAAGGCTAAGGACTAGAGGGAAGGGTTCTGAAGTGCTGCAATGGTAGGGCCCCAGAAACAAAACCCTAGGGGAAAGAGGCTCACTCTGATGTTGCTTAAGCAAGGCCTCATGCTCTTTCCTCCTTCCTTAGGTTTAACTCAATGTTTTAAAAACCGAAACCGGTACCGGAACCGGTCGAGGGTCCAACCGGAACCGGAACCGGAACCGGTAATAAACCGGTCAAACCGGTTTCAATGAACCGGGTTTTTAAAAAATACATAAAATATTTAAATTTTAAC
>ML784130.1:41888-73569 GCA_009831015.1 Picea engelmannii | reverse complement strand
GTATCAATGACCTTTAATTAAATTTAGGTCATAAAAATTAGCCGACAAGGCTTTAAACCAAAATCATATTGTTTTTACATTAAAATGTCAAATTAAAACCCTAACTGAGCTGTAATAAAGGTAAAATCCCCTTCAAGGGAGGCGCTGGTCCCTTTTAGGGAAAATGAGACATCCAGGAGCAAAACGTTAGCTCCCCAGGGGCTTCTCCAACATGCCACACGTGCCATTGCTGCCCAGTCTGCCTCCAAGAATGACCATGGAGCTAGATGATGTCATGGTAAGGATGGGGGGGCTCTGAGCCTTCCAAGGCCAACGTTCCACTGAAAAGGGGTCATTCCCTCTAGGCCGGGCTCTGCCAAAGTGCCTCTCGTGAAACATATGCTTCTTCTCTGGTGAAAAACCTCGGTCAAACACTATCCTGTATCAGCCCCTCTGACGGGGTCTCAGCAACCATCTGATGGTCTCTTCAGCCCCATGGAGGTCCGAACTAATCATCTCCCCATGTGTACCGGTCCAAATGGTACCTGCCCATCGGGCATGGTCCTACACATCAAAAACTACGCCCTCCATGGGATCATTAGTCACAGGGGTCATAGCAATGTTAATCATATTTCATCATTAATATTATCAAACATATGCATAAAAACCCTAATATATCATTCAATAGCTCGAAGACATTACGAAAATCTACAATACAAGGTTGAGAAAAAAAGGACAAGACACCCTATTGGGCTAGTATCCATAAGGAAAGGAAAGTTTCCAAGGGGTTTCATCCAAGCCATGTAAATGAGGTGATGTGGCTAAGGGATGTCCAGACATACAGGTAGAGTGAGAGCCAGGGATGCATGATATTACCTGTGGGTGCCTTTGTAGAAGGCGAGTTGTACCCATCATGGATGCAATTTTTTCCAAGCCCTTTCTTGCCTTTATTCTTTTCTTTATTTGCTTTTTCTTCTTCTTTTTCTTTTTATTCTATTATCACTCTGTAATTTGCCCAAGGCTGCGGAGGCAGTCACAGAGGCAACCTCAACCCACTTGGAGTCTTGGATCTAGCCCTCCAAGACTCAGAGAGGGCTCTCTCTTTTCGATTTAACTTGGTTTGTATGGGATGGATGTTAGGCTAGCTATGAAAGTATGGGGTTGGGGTTTTTAAATGGTTGGTTTGGGACAACAAGGAGGGCCATTAGGCAAATGGGGTCTGCGCTTAAATATGTGATTCACTCTCAGATCTAGACAAAGCTCTTACACAGGGCAAGGTAGTGGAAATGTTGGATCGAATTAAGTTTGAAATGGTGTCGATTTGAGGAAGAACTAGGGGAGGAAAAAAAACCAAGCAAAGGAGCAGCTGAGAATTCCTTAACTGAGATTTTTAGAAGAGAAACATAAAGATTATCACAAGATCAAATGCAGAGTATTTTACCAATAAATTATGCTCTATTACTATCTTCTGAAAATAAGAATTGAAAACAAGTGAAAAGATAACAAGAAAAATACTTAACAAAGAAAAGAAACACCACCAACACCTTCGCACAAGAATCTTGTAAACAACATGCCCATTACTGATCAATCATTTAATGATTACAGAAAAAGTTTTCTGGAATGGCAAAGCCCACGGTCCAACCAAAAGGAAAAACACACCTCACAGGTCGAACCTTGCTTACATCTTTTACATGTGTATATAAAGGTAAAGATACTATCAGTCCTCAAAAAATTCGAACTCTACCTATGCTTTCTAAAAATAGAAAACAGTTACAATACTACATGACACCTGTAAATTGTCTCCTAAAACAAACCAAATAGTAAATTAAAGGGAAACTAAATTTAGAAACTGTTGCTTGGTTGTCCTGAATTTGCTGGAAGGTTGTTGATGCTGTGTTGGCAGTTGGAGAAACGGTGCTCTAACCATTGCTTGAAGTATAGGAAATCTCTGCCACATCAAGGACACCTACATGTACCTCTTCCAGAATGTTATATGATCCCTCATTATGAAGCTTGCCAATAGCTGCATCAATATTATTAATAAACCATCATCCTCTGGCAGGGCACTGTTAGGGTCTATTCCTCTTGTAGTGAATTCCTTGATAGCATGAGTTATTATGGATGAGACGCTTTGATTGATATGTCTAGAGGAATAACATTCAGACTTTGCAATTTGACTTACAAAGTGCATATCCAAGATAGACTACTGTAGTCCAAATGGACTTAGGGATGTTGAATTTTCCTCAATCACTTCCCAGAAGTCCTGATCATTTGATAACCAAAGTATGACTGTCTCTGTCAGCCTTATAAGAAATTGTTTCACCACCTTGTCTCTTCCAACCAACACAATTGCAGCAAGTTGTGCAAGCTCGTTCCATTTCATGAATAATGCCTGGAAAGATGAAGAGGGCATTGCATATGCATCCCAAAATAGATCCTCGCTCTTCCCATTTAGATATGTATTTCCAATTAGTTGCACAGTGCCTTCTTGGTTTTCAGTTTGTTGTCCCCAAATTTTTGAGACAGAGAGTGGCATTAGTTCATCAGCAAGGGCTGATGCATTTCCCAAAAAGGCAAGCAATTGAGCCTCTGTTTCTGCACAAATCAGATTAGAGTTGTCTCTAAACTCTGTGTTATTTTCATCTTCCAAGGGATAGGGTATAGCTCTCATACAAGTATTTATATAACAATAAAAAAGGAGAGCAAGACCATTCAGAATGCTTCCTCCCAAGTACACAATTGTGAATGGGGTCAAACATTCTACAATGTCCTGTACCACTGAAAAACATTTGAATGCACTATTAGTCAGCCTAACTTGACAAACCAAGCCAACAGTATTTTGCATCCGAGATGTGTGCTTCATAAGGATACCATTAATTGGTGAATTGAGGACCCAATCATCATTTGCTGCAAAAGCACAGATATCTTCCTCAACCAGTTTTAAGTTTGCCTCTAAAGTCCCTTCCCAATACAGCTGAATATGCTCTAAAAGATATGGAGATAATGTCAATCCTTCCTTCTCCAGCACTGAGCAAAGCGACAAAGAAACCTGCACACACATTGTGGTAGCACGAAAACCTACTTCTGGCTTTGAGGAGGATGTATATTTCTTCACCATCTCCACAACTGAACCAATCTCCTTCACATACACAACTTTAGCATTTCCATTTCCAAGAATGACAACTTTATCCCTGGGAGGAGCTGTAAGGCCAGCCTGTGCCAGGCTAGCAAGGAAATACCCTGCAAAACTATTGCTAGAGACGTATGTATAAGGAATGCCTTCTGCCTCGATTGCTCTACGGACTTTGGCTTTCACCTCACACACATTCTTTGTAGGCTCCACTGTATGGACGTTACCAACATCATTTCCAAACACAGATGGAAAAAACCTCTTGATGGTTCTGACTTCTTTAATAGCTTTGATAATATTGACCTGGCTCTCTATCTGTAGTGATCCGACTATGGTGATCTGACTGTGGAGATTACCACGTCCAATTTCTTCACTGCCTCTACAAGGCTTGCATGATCCTCTAATGATCCATGGACTATATTAGCACCTGAGGCCTTGAAGGATTCCAGAAGCTGGGCTTTCTCGGAATTAGAAGAAGTCGTGGACTCTCTGACCAGAAGAAAGGTGGGATGGACGAGATCAAGGATAACCTTGGCAAAACGGTGACCAATGTAACCTGTTGCGCTAATTAGAAGTATCCTGCTACTGCATCTTTTTGAAAGCTCCATTTGTTTATTTGGTTTCCTTACTTGGATGCAATCGTCAAATCATCGATGGTGGCACTGGTTTTCCCATGAATATATGAATTAACATCTTTGTCTGTAAAATGATAATCCAAGGATCCTGTTGGGCACTGGCATATGATTTTTGAGAATGATGGCATCTAATATCTGAATCGACATATGGTTCTTAGGCGTTGATGAGATGTGCACGCTAGACATGTTTAGATCACCAAGCTCTCACTTGACATTTTTACTTCGGGCTCGGTCTCTAACAATGGACATGTGACTTGGTGCTTGATGTGTTGGTGCTCCATGTGGCTTTGTGCTAGATCTTGGGTGCTAACCCCTGACATGCGTTGCATTGTTGTGTGACAGGTTGCGTGGAGCTGGAGCATTGGAGCGCAAACTTGGCCTTCTGGCTAAGTTTTGATGAAAACACAAAAAACCCAAATTTAGGGCAGAAGCTCAAAAACCATTAAAGAATATGCCCCATGATGTGTCCATGGGCTAGAAAACTCGGAATAATTCCCAAATGCCCGAGCAAATACAGTAATACAAAGGCCAGGATGATAAATATGAAAATCAGAGAGCCATTTTTTTTAAAACTAGCTACAGGCTTTCGGTGGCTAGAGGTACAAAAAAAATGGGTTCTAAGCGACCGAAAGCTCTCACTTTCGGTAGCTAACATAACATGAAACTCTACTCTTTAACCACCGAAAACAAAAACTCTTGTGTGATAACATTTGAGGTGAATTGAGAAATTTCTGTCGCTTTTACACCTTTGTTGTGCGTCGTGAGCAAAAGCATAATGCCTGAAAAAGATAGATATTAGTCAGAACACTGATTCCCCTATTATATAGGGTTCTAATATATTCAAGGGCTAACCAGAGGACACTGCCTTGGCATGGTGACCAGAGATGACAGTGTTACCCACAAGTACTTTCATAGAGATGATAAGGTTGGCTCGTGATGAGACCCCCTTTCCCTTGGCCATGCAACCAAAGGTCACTGCCCTGGCATGGTAACCAGATGGTGGCAATGCCATGCTGTTAGGTACCCATGAACATAATAGCCTGGCTCGTGATGAGACCCCCTATCCTCTTGACTAGGTCTTGTTTGTTATTTTTCTGGGTCCCTCTTGTTTCTTGCTGAGAGGCCTTTTATTGCCTTCTTGGGGATCCCTGGGCGAAGCATCTCGAGGTTTTACTTCTAGGCTTTTATCTTTTACTAGCTTCTTTTGCCTTTCGGGCCTTTAGCCCCTTCTTCCCACGAGATAAGGTGTAACCCCACAAACAGATCATCCTAATGCCCGAACAAGGGGAATGGGACATATGAGCGGGAGATAAGATGGAAAAGTGGTGGTATGATGGGAGAAGACGATGGCTCTTCAGAAATCCCCTCGATGGCAAACCAAAACCCATGGGTACAAGCTTTCAAGGACACCCTGTCAATCCCCCCAATCATGGTCAAGTGGGTTAATGTAAGATCCAAGCAGTCGTCATAGATAAAAGGAGTTAGATGCATATATCCAAAGGTTATAATGATCAAAAGTGACACATACCATGATACCTGGACCAATTACCTCATGGAGAAAGAGCCTTCTCCGATACAAGACCAAGCCGATGGTGATGGATGTTGCTACTGACAAGACGAATCTGACGAAAGAGGAAAAGGATGGGCCTTCCAGGGCCATGCTCAGGTCAATCCCTCTCTCGGTACTCCATGTCTAGGACCTGTGGGCCTCGAGACATGATCTCCTAGTTATCCCTAGAAATTGGGGATAACATCTGGCTCCAACTCGGGGACATGTGCTCACCGTAGAGCGCATGAGAACATCAACATCTCTGGCATAACCTGCAAACCTGCTCAACTCGATAGGGGAATCAGTAACAAAAATGGGGCAGTAATGCCACCCCAACATATATAGACATATATATAGTAAAACAATCATCATGCAAATGTAAAGAAAAGTACCTACCTTTACCTACCTGTTGGTTGGATATTCGATGTAGTCAAACGATCAGTGTAGCCAATCCAGCAATGTCCCATGATACCTTCCCTTGTGCTTCATCATAAACCAAAATAGTGATAAATCAACCACAAAAAATGTCATGAGTTAGAATATATATCATATCATCGGAAATCTTAAAGTCTAACTCATGGAGGTGGGTGGGAGGGATAAAATCCCGCCAAGTCCATCTCTGAGGAAAGTATTCAATCCACTTCAGGAAAGGGTCAAGAAAAGTCCAAGGTTCAGAACACTGACTCAAAAGGTCGGCACACTGGCTACCTAAGACATTCTCATACTGTGAAATCTAGGAAGGGATTGACAAAGACGTATTAGATGACTGGCAAATTCTCAAGGGATAGTTGAAAAACTGAGAAGATACACTTAAGATTGTAATATTTAACCAACCCTTGGACTCTAGGGTTTGTCTAAGAGGAAACTCTATATAAAATATATACTTCCCGACTATACCTTTAATGGAAAGGTAAGGTAAATTAATAACAGGTGGTTGGAGTGAGAAGTCATGAGAATCCTTCTTTAGGCAAACAATGTTCTTACTTGTATCAAAATCTGAGCACAATGGTGGTTGGCAATCATCTTCATGGAGAGAATCCAAGTGCTCAGAAGGGTACTCATCAAAAATCTCAAGGTAAGATTGAAAATCATCAAGAGAACAAGGTACTAGGTCATCCTTGGTTTTTTGAAAAGTATGGGTAAAATTCTCATCTCCTTGTTGCCACTGGTCAGAAGTAATCTGCTGTGATAATTTCAAGGGAAACACCTGGAAATGATTCTCAGTGTCATAGATGGGATCCAGGTCGTAACCAACTATATCCCACCCACGTCTCCCAACATGTATGAACTCATCAATGTTATCAACAATGTCACTATCTGTGTCATAACATGCAGGGTTTGAAACATTTGAAAATTCATTCTCCTCCTCCTTATTTTCTTCATCATAAAGTAAAGCACCATCAAAAACTAGGGGAGGAGGGTAACTTACTATTTCTTCTTGTGTAGGGGCTTCGAGGACTTTGGTGTTTTCAGCATGTGTTAATGTTTCATCCTCATGGATTGCTTCTTTGTCTTTGATTGCACAACAAGGACCATCCACTTTTTTCAAAGCTTTCTTTTCTCCTTCATTTTCTGAATCAAGGAATAAGGTGTCATCGGAATCCTGAAGTGGAAAGAAACTAACCTCATCTTCTCTTTGTTGTGCAAGAGAAACAAGTTCTTGGATGACCTCATCAGAGCAAGGAGCACAGGTGGATACTTCATCAGCTTGCTTAGGTTCTTTCTCCTTAATCATGTCTTCATTCCGCTGGTCAAAAACTTGTTCCCTTCTTTCTTGTGGATCTTCAACAAAGGTTTCAAGGGAAACTAGTTTTATCAAGCTGAGAGTGTCCATGGTATGGTCATTGGTTCTGGACAAGGAGATATTCTTTTCGATTCGAATGGCCATGTTGTGAGCTTCTGCAAGTGTTTTTGGATTCTTTTTATTTAGGAGGAAGCTCACATGCCCTTGAAGTCCATTAGTGTAGAGATAAATGAGGTACTTTTCTTTAGGACGATGGCTTTCAGAAATCTGGTAAAGCAACCTCTGGAACCTAGCCCCGAAAACTCTGACAATCTCACCCTCTGTTTGTTTTATGCATTCAAGACCTTTCAACAATGACTGTATATATTCCAATTTCATAACCCACCTTGCAAGGAAGATTTCTTCAAAACAGTCCATAGATGTGATGCTAGCAGCTGGAAGATTATCATACCATCTTCTAGCCTCTCCATGCAAAGAGGCAGAGAAAATTTTCATCACCAAATCTTCTGCCTCATCACTAACGGGGTGATATTGAAAGAAAGCCCATAATTTGCTCATGTGATAATCAGGACTTTCTCCATTGATGCCATCAAATCTACAGAGCCAATTTTTATAAAAGGGGGGAATTTGTCTGGGATATCCCAGGATTTTACTCATGTCCAAAGGTTTGTAGTTCCCTGGATCCCATTGTGAAGTCATAGTTGGCTTCGTCATCAGCGTAGTCGCCAGATAGTTTTCTTGAAACTATCAAAGAAAAGGGAAAACACCCTAGTGGAGTCGCCAGGTAAGCTTGTAAGATAAGGTCTCTGAGGCAAGGCTTACCTAAAAGATTTGTCATTTTGAGGAGACTTGACCCAGTGCTCCCCGGCAATGGCATCAAAATGTTATCACACAGTTTGTAGCTAGGTCAAAAGGCTAGAAGATAGAGGCCAAACTGGCATAACAGGAACCTACCCCACCCAATGTCACCACAATGGGGAGGTTCTTTCTATTCAGGGAGGTTAGGCCCAGGGAAGACGTCCCCGGTGACCTGGAGTTTTGAAGAGGCTAAGGTATAAAGGTCAAAGTGAAATTCCCTCTTCACAGGTCACCACCAAGAGAAGATAGTTCGGCTAAACAACCAATAATGAAGTGTAGGCCCAAATGAGAACACCTGCCCGGAACAAAGCAACATAAAACTAATACATGCAGGCTATGATTTCAAAGGGTCAGTACTTCATATAACTATCTGATATCAATACATAAGCAATATATATTGATGAGATCAATGTTTATAAATACAACAATGAAATAATATCAATTCATCAATATATACCAAGATGATGTAGCAATCAATGTGTCAAATCAATCCTTTATTCAATAAATGCTCTTAAACCATCACCTAATTGCCTATGAAGAAAAGTTGTTGCGTCAATATGGAATAACCAAGGATGACGTTAGCGTTATTAGGGTTAGTAGTTAGTTAGGGTTTCAATTTATAATAATTTGAAAGTTTGTTTGACCACTATCACTTCAACGTTGGAGACCTAAGATCAGTGCCTAAGGGTAAATGAAGTCAAATTAAGGGAGGATGCAAAGGTTGAAGGGAAAAGGCTAAGGACTAGAGGGAAGGGATTTGAAGTGCTGCAATGGCAGGGCCCCAAAAACAAAACTCTAGGGGAAAGAGGCTCACTCTGGTGTTGCTTAAGCAAGGCCTCGTGCTCTTTCCTCATTCCTTAGGTTTAACTTGGCAAAACGACTAGCATAAAAGATAAATCAAGACACGAGAGTATGGTGAGGGAGAGTGTTGCAAAGGCAAGGCCCTATCACCAAACCCTAGAAGCAGGACAACCCTAGGTGTATATAACCTAGGCCTGGGATGTCTCCTCCTTCTTGACTTTTAAAGAGACGGCTAGCACAAGGGAAGAAGCAATAAGAGTGTAGCAATGGCTAGGCTCTTCCTTCCTTCTTCAATGGCTGAAAATTTCTCTTTTAGGGGACATGAGACAACGACCTACTTGTATGTTTGTCCCCTAGGTTTTTAAAATCAGAAAAATTTATAATAAATGCAAGAATATAAGACTACAAGCATTCAATTAAGAAGTTTTGCAGAAAAAACACTTACATATCATGATGAAATAGCATTGCAAACCCTAGTTGTAAACCTTCCTTCAAAAGAAATGCCAAAAATGCCAAGAAATGCCCTCCTTCAACAAGTGTGCCTCACTCAAAGAGAAGAAATACCCAAGTAGGGTGCAAAAAATCAGATCTCACTAATGAGTGAGTGTTGTGTTCTGTCAAAATGAGGATAAAACTCCTCAATATATATTGTATCAATGACCTTTAATTAAATTCAGGTCATAAAAATTAGCCGATAAGGCTTTAAACCAAAATCATACTATTTTTACATTAAAATGTCAAATTAAAACTGTAACTGAGCTGTAATAAAGGTAAAATCCCCTCAAGGGAGGCGCTAGCCCCTTTTAGGGCAAATGAGACATCCAGAAGCAAAACGTTATCCCCACATGGGCTTCTCCAACATGCCACATGTGCCATTGTTGCCCAGTCTGCCTCCAAGAATGACCATGAAGCTGGATGACGTCATGGTAAGGATGGGGGCGCTCTAAGCCTTCCAAGGCCAACGTTCCACTAAAAAGGGGTCATTCCCCCTAGGCCGGGCTCTGCCAAAGTGCCTCTGGTGAAACGTCATCTTCTCCTCTGGTGCAAAACCTTGGTCAAACACTGTCCTATCTCTGCCCCTCTGTCTGGGTCTCAACAACCATTTGATGGGCACTTCAGCCCCATGGAGGTCCGAACTAATCATCTCCCCGTGTGTGATGGTCCAAATGGTACCTATCCATCGGGCATGGTCCTGCACATCAAAAACTACGCCCTCCATGGGCTCATTAGTCATAGGGGTCAGAGAAATGTTAATCACATTTCATCATTAATATTATCAAACATATGTGTAAAAACCCTGATATATCATTCAATAGATCGAAGACATTACAAAAATCTACAATTCAAGGTTGAGAAAAAAAGGACAAGACACCCTATTGGGCTAGTATCCATAAGGAAAGGAAATTTTCCAAGGGGTTTCATCCAAGCCATGTAAATGAGGTGATGTGGCTAAGGGATGTCCAAACATACGGGTAGAGTGAGAGCCATGGATGCATGATATTACCTATGGGTGCCTTTGTAGAAGGCGAGTTGTACCCGTCATGGATGCAATTTTTTCCAAGCCCTTTCTTGCCTTTATTATTTTCTTTATTTTTGTTTTTCTTCTTCTTTTTCTTTTTATTCAAGGGCTAACCAGAGGACATTGCCTTGGCGTGGTGACCAGAGCTGACAGTGTTACCCACAAGTACTTTCACAGAGATGATAAGGCTGACTCGTGATGAGACCCCCTTTCCCTTGGCCATGCAACCAAAGGTCACTGCCCTGGCGTGGTAACCAGATGGTGGAAATGTCATGATGTTAGGTACCCATGAACATAATAGGCTATCTCATGATGAGATCCCCTATCCTCTTGACTAGGTCTTGTTTGTTATTTTTTTGGGTCCCTCTTGTTTCTTGCTGAGAGGCCTTTTATTTCCTTCTCAGGGATCCCTGGGTGAAGCATCTCAAGGTTTTACTTCTAGGATTTTATCTTTTACCAACGGTTTTTACCTTCTGGGCCTTTAGCCCCTTCTTCCCACGAGATAAGGTGCAACCCCACAAACAGATCATCCTAATGCCCGAACAAGGGGAATAGGACTGATGAGCGAGAGATAAGATGGAAAAGTGGTGGTATGATAGGAGTGGACGATGGCTCTTCAAAAATCCCCCTGGTGGAAAACCAAAACCCATGGGTATAGGCTTGCTAGGACACCCTGTCAATCCCCCCAATCATGGTCAAGTGGGTTAATGTAAGATCCAAGAAGTTGTCAGAGATAAAAGGAGTTAGATGCATATATCCAAAGGTTATAATGATCAAAAGTGACACATACCATGATACCTGGACCAATTACCTCATGGAGCAAGAGCCTTCTCCGATACAAGACAAAGCCGATGGTGATTGATGTTGTTGCTGACAAGACGAATCTGACGAAAGAGGAAAAGGATGGGCCCTCCAGGGCCATGCTCAGGTCAATCCTGCTCTCGGTACTCCATGTCTAGGACCTGTGGGCCTAGAGACATGATATCTTAGTTATCCCTAGAAAACGGGGATAACAGTAACTCTAGATGGCATATGGTCGAGACGTATCCTTCCAATGGTGCATAAAAATATTAAAATAATCCCTTTTTGATGGTGCACTCTTTCCCAAAAATATTATTAATTAACCCTCCCACAAAAATATTATTAAATAATGCATGGTCTAGAAGGTTGGTCATTGGGTCTCGTGGTCGAGACGTGCATGGAAGGTTTATTCCTATGGGAGGGTCTTAATGATGGGCCATCAAAAACCATGGTTGGGACATGTAAGAGGGTTTGAATCATATGGGATCTCCTGATACATCATTTCGACGACACCTCCCCTTGAGCTATTAATTGTTATAAGTAATAAATCTAAGGTTAATTCCCGATAGCTCAGTATTGGGACATAATAAAATATGCATATAGTTTTAAAGGTGCTCGGGAGGAGAGGTAGGGATTCCGTGAAGATAAGAGGTGTGACTTAAATTGGAAATTTCCCATGGAATTTACCATGAAGTAAATGTAAGGACCAATGGGGAGAAACGGTCTCATGTGATATTACGTTGAATTTTAGTGAGTGGGGGAAAAAATATAAAAAGTTAAATTAAAAAATCAATATGAAACTAAATAAAATGAATATGTCCAACCTAATATTTAGGTGATAAGAAAGAAAAAAAAATTAAAATGAAAAAAAAAATGAACATATAAAAAAATAATGAAAAGGTAAATTGTTTTTAGTTTTACGGATATATGAGAAAAATAATGATGTTCATATTACACCTTAGGTTTTATGCAAAAGACATCATCTAACAAATAGTTTGTTCATGTAAAACAAATAGTTTATCCATGTAAAAACATATTTAGTTCATGTAAAAATAAATATATAAAGTGAGCTTAGTTTTTCCTTATGTAAAAATAAATATCTCATGTAACTTTAGGGAAAACCATGGGGAAAAGCCATGGGAAAATACCATGTGGTTTTTCCAAAACCAAGGGTAAAATGGAAATAAATAAATAAAAATAATAAATGAATATAAAAATAAAAATAAATAAATAATAAAGTTAAAAAATAAACAATATATTCAAAATTATATATACAAAAACAAAAATAAAATTACAAATTAAGAAATTAGGCCAAGCTACATACAAATTAGGGTTCCATGCCCATCATGGTTCCACTAGTTAGGGTTTTTCACCTAGGAGCCAAAATTAGGAATAAAGTAAATCGTGTAGGTTTTGAGAAACCAGGTGTCAAGGTGAGTATCTAGGTCATATAGCGATCAAGAACACTCAAATTTGGATGCAACGAATCGAAAAAAAACCAAGGGGAAGAAAATGATAGGTGATGCAATGAATCAATGTCACAAATAATGATGCATGGAATAAAAGGATATTGATGCCAATCAGACATAGGACACATGTCAATCTAGTCAAATTGAACATCTCATAGGGAAAACCTGGAAAGATATCGGGGAGCAAGAATAAGATCAGGTCAAGGAATAGGTCCTTATGCCAGACCACTATGCATGATAGAAATTGTGATAAATAGGGAGTAATCATTGGGAGATGACACAACAAGGACATACAACCAAGAAGCTCAATGGAATTTTGTCTTAGGTTTTGGCGAGAGGGAAGACCGAAAAATGAATTCGGTAGAGATCAATCTGAAGAGGCTCGGGGATAAGAATATGGGAAAAGTGCACCTGATAGCCTTGGGAGCTTCAAATATGAAGGCAACTGTAAGCTAAGTAAGTCACTTCCTCATATGGTAATCCTAGTAAGGATCAAGGTCAAGGTTCTAGATAAGGATCAAGGGATTCCCCCACTTGCATTTCTAGGCTAGAGAAGTCACATAAATGAAGTGTCCCTGCAAAATTGCTCCTGGAAAAAATAAAATGAGATCAATCATGCGATTAAAAGGAGACTTCCAATACACCATAAATATTATATTATATTCCTTCAAGTAAATTTATAAATCAGCATTGGGTTTCTTCAAAATTAATCATGGGTGGATGTAGATAAGTGTCTTGATACTGCATGTACCAAGTCTCAACTCAAAAGACATAGAAGAGTAATATCTGCATGCAAAAGCATAAATATCAAGACATGAAGCACGACATGCAAGTAGGAAGATGTAATTTGAGTTAGTCAATAAAAAAATTCACCAACAACAAACTCATTCAATGCAATCATCAATCAATATCAAACCACCCAACGCCCTCAAGGTATACAAAGAATTAACATTAAGCTCAAGCAGTAGAAGATTAGGCATTATGGATGAAAATTTAAGTAGGGGGATCCTTTCCTTTTGCTTCTAAAATTAAAATTAAATGGGGTTGTTGTGGCTTCAATAAATGGCAACAAACTGGAAGAACCAATTATCTTTGTCATTATAAGTCTAGCGTATTTACTTCAGATATGAATTTTAAAGATAAGCTCAAGAAAACTACAAAAAAATTTCCAATAATCATGGGTACCACAATGACACCAAATTTTTGAAAGATATAATCCAATATTTCTAGTACCTGTAATCTAACACACCCTTTTCAAAGAAGCAATTAATGAGGTAAATTATTTTACTAGCGACACACTTCAGATTGGTTTAAACCATGGGTTTTCACTTTTTATAACAAGCAACCATGTATATAAGTGTGTTCCTCATATCTATTTTCTTAGCATTTCTTTACTGCCAATGAGCATCCATAGCCTCAATGAAGTTTTCTCGATACCATACAAGCATAGCCCTATTGCCAACATGCGTCCATAGTCTTGATAAGTTTATTTGTACTTCCCACAATATTAATAGTTCTTTCAACTTCCCTTTATTCCAAAATATGATCGCCCTTTTAGATTTGTATAAAGATATGCATATACACATAGGGTGTGAAGGAAGCGGGGTGATACGAGAGTTGATTTGCTTTGATGAGTAGATGTTATGCATTTTAGTTTAACCCTTAGGTCTCCCCAAAAAACCATCATAGTATTGGCCATTTTATTAATATGAAGTGAATGGAGCTCAAAGAAAAAGGTATGTAGACACTTTCCTATACTTATGGATCATCATGGTATGCTCATCACATAGATGTGTTCTACCACTGTAATGTTCCCAAGCCATTATGCAAGGAACATCACGGTTTTGGGTGTCTTTTAAAACTTTTCTAGTTGTGGCATTTGTCAAACACTTTGTTGATCTACATGTTTAGATGTGTTTACTTGCAGGATGGCCTCTTGATTTTGGCCTTAGGGTTTTAGTTGATGATTTATATATGTGTTGCAGCAATAAACAAGAATATGCAATCATGGAACATACGTCAACCATATGCAATATGATAGACAAGACAAAACATCTCAAATCTTCTTTTATTCATAAAATAGAAGAACATGCTACAATGAAGATGTCGATCTAGAATGCTCAACAAATGGCTAAGAAGATAGAAAATAGAAGCTGCTACAAAAAGCTCCCGATAATACAAAATTAGCCTCCAAAGGCTGGGTAAGAGATGAATACCAATACCAAGGTAGATCTGGGCCGTATGAAGTGCCAAACCCCCACTGGAAGATGTCACACCCTCCTGGAATGCTGAAGCTCCTCAATAATTCGGCCCAACTGTCAAAGATGTCCAATCACCTCAAGAAATATGCCAAACAGTAGATCAGGTGATGGCAAGAGGAACCCAGAAGCTCAAATCTCCAAGATCCCCCTCAAACCCTAGGGATCTAACTTTCCTCCAAGAATGGTGCGCCCCCCTGGATGCCTGAAACCCTAATAATTTGGCCTCTCTCCTAGAGACCTCCAACAACTCCACCAATCCACTAGAATCATATATTAGGGCACGAAAATGAAAAACCAAGTGACCAACTAGGCCAAATGCCTGCTAGATCCTTAGATATAGCTATTCTCCAAGATGTGGTGCACCCTCCTCTTGGGAAATCATCCCACTCTCAGTACAAATGAATCCACCACCACAACACCTTCGAAGTCCACCAAGAATAATGCCATGACACCTGCAAAGGAAACCCAATACCTGGAATTCCCAAAATCACTTCTCCTCATCTAGGATGAATCCTCCCTCAATGGATGTTGCGCCCCTCTTGCTGGAAACCCTAACTAGTGCGCCCTCTCTCTCTCTTCCCCTGCAACTGATGTAGAATCCTCCTGCAACTAAGTAAATATGGAACTAGAATGGTGTGGGAGAGTATTGCATCTCCGAGACCAAGCGTGGGACAAGCTAGGTGGAATATTTCACCACTGAATCGTCCTCTAGGGTTTGTTAAGTCAAAACCCTCAAAACCCCCAATGTTGGGCTCACAAGCTAAAAGCCAGATATCAAAAGATAATCATACATGAATGAATGAGTATAGGCCCTTGCCTTTCCTTTATACTTTTTTCTCACCTTGTCCCTCCAAAGTGACTTTCATTTTATTAATAATTAATTAATTAATTAATTAACCTTTTTACCTCTGAAAAACACCTTATCTCTCCTTGTGGCTTCCCTGGCCACTAAAAGTCACTTATCGTCATTCTATCCTATAGTGATGTTCCTCCCGATTCCATTGAGCTATTACACTGAGAGGTTCCTCCAAGTATAGTGCCCAAAATGACCTCTTCAGTGAATTTAATTGACTTATAGCCAAAAATACTCAAAACCCTGGAAATCATCGGAATGCCACGGAACCAAAGGTAATCTGTGCGGAATGGCTCATAATGATGAAATAGGATGAGTAATGCAATATGGACCCCACAATGCCTCTCAATAACCCTTGTACTCCCTATAACATCCATATGGCTACTCCGGTCATCATAAACCTCTGCACTGTGATGATGTCCCAAAGTGGGGACATTACAGTCCTCCCTGCTAGAAAATTGCTTGTCCTCAAGCAATAACCAAATACCCTCAAATAAAATACTAGGATCCCATGTCCACCTGTGGGATACACAGTAGAACCCATCCAAATATGAACACTCATACACTCTGCCCCCTAGGTCCCATATCAAGTCATGAACTGCTAGCCCCTGGGAAGCATAACCCTGAAATGTACCAACTTCAGGAGTCTCCTGCATATGACACATGGCCTCATCTCAGAATGAATCCATACTCCAATTCTCTACCAATATCCATATAGCCTCCATCAACTGCACACGTTGATGCCAAAATGAGGTGCTGCAAGACCTCCATGAGACACCCGCAAGCGATGCGCTCCTCTCGACACTCAAGCTCAATGGAAAGTTAGAACAACTTCCCCCTGCAAAGGTCCACTCGCCTCTGTCAGTCAATGAAATGTCCAACCCTGAAATCCCTGGGTCCCATGTTAACCTCTGTCGAAGATCTCCATGTTGACCCCGCACTATGATGACCCTGCCTGACTGCTCCCTGTATGTATACTGGATCCTCCACTCTTGGATCCTCAAGCTGAAATCCCTATGGCCATTGGACCTGCTGTCCAGAAAATGTACATGTAAAAATGTCTCTATAGGAGTAGTACCTATCCAACCATCTCCATGCCTGATCATATTGATCAAGATAGAGAAACAACCTCGCTCCATAGGGCAAGTCCCTACAGGCCCACTCCAAACCAACCCAAGGTGGAGTATGTGGCTCTCTTGTGCAACCTGAGTCATCAGGTAGTGGAACATCCTGCTAACAAAATGAACTCCTGAATCCCATGGAAAACTTGGAAGTTTATCACTTCTAGTCTCCGCTGGCTGCTCCTATGTCAGACTAATCACTATCGGAAGTCCCCCATGCTCATCCTCATGAGTATATGTATCTGTGTCGGCCTCTGAATTGTCTACTATCATCTGGCCTATGATGCTCCTCATCACACACAAAGCCTCAATTTGTCTGCCCATCACGACCCACCTCTGTTCTTCTGTATGCCATAAATGCACTCATGTCAGGTGGTTTCGGCCTAACCACTCTCCATGTCTCATCTACCATGAAACTGCTGATACTACGAAGGTGATCTCTCAAAACTATGTGTTGTTGTAAAGGAGGGGCATATACATGCTCCTCGAAGTGTGTCTCCTCCCTACACATCAATACACCTCTTTGAATCCCACCATATATCTCGACATGCCTCTATGAGCTATCACTCATCACTGTATGCTCTGGCATACTCATATCGTCTCCTGTAGGCTCATGCTACATCATAGATCTTGGGCATATTGTTGGATCAACCTCTACATGGAGGTCAACCGCTCTCAGAACAAAAATAGAATTTTCGTCCCTCAACTGGTGCTTCTCTGCTAGTTCACCAGCATCCTCTAACAACGTGATTGAATGATACATCTAAGTGTCCACTAAGATAGATGAAGTGGATCTCTCATGAATCTCCTCAAGATACTCATCTGAAATAGACTCTGATTCTTGAAGGGTTGTCTGTGTGCCTCTCAAGAATCTTCGAGTGCTCTCCAAATCTTGAGTGAGTCAATCCATCTCCAACTCCTTCTCCCTCAGAGCCTCATGATACATCTCACCAATCCTCAATAGGTAATCTTTGTCAGTCAACAACTGCTGGTAGTCGGTCCTCATCACAGACACTCTCTCCCTGAGAGTATGAAAATCATCCATGGAAAATCCCTCATCTGAACTACCATGTTCCACTGATGCTCTCCAGCAGTAATCTGCCATCAATGCATGCATGTCATCACTGCGCCTGGTGGCTTCCATGATCATATCCTCACTGACTCTCAACTGTGTTGCTAAGTGGTGTGACTCCTGATCATGGTCATGTTGAGGTGCCACCTCATATCCCTCACTGCTACTGTCAGTCCTGTTAGTGTCAACTCTGGAGTCCCCAAAGACACTCTCTGCATAATATAACATGTTGAACTTCCCTCTGTCTACTGTGTTACTGGGTCCTCCTGTATGCCATTGCACCCCATCACTAGGTGTTATCTCCCTTTGAATCACATTGTATCCTGTATGAGCAGTCGTATCCTCCTATGCACTCACCCTGCTACTATCATCTGCACCTGGATCCCATGTAGATGTGTCCAAACACGTGCTATGGTCATCCTGACCAATAAAGAGTGCATCCACATCAATGCAGGTCGGTCCTGGAAGCAAGTGTCCCATCAACCTGTCAGCATCCACAATCTGCTCAACTAATGGAGTCTCCAAAAGCCATGACTCAATCTCCTCACGTTGATCTGTATGTGTAAGGTCAATTGTCTGTACATCCTGTACCTCCTCCTGGATCTGTGGATCTACCTGTCCATCAATCCACACCCACAGCTAAGAACTCCATGAATGTCCATTCAGATATAGCATCCCATGCATCTTATGACTTGTAAAATTTCTTCAGTATGTGACCAGAATTAGACCAACCCCTCATTCAAATTTAAAAGAGAAATCCTCAAGGTAGATTGAGAAGTCAAATCATCTTAGGAAACATACCAACATTCAAATCAAAATATGGAATAAATATGAACAAGCAGAAGGAAAGCACTAAAACTAAAACAAATTCATGAAAAATAAAACTAAATTAAAATAATCCTAAATCTATAATGGCATTCATCAAACGAATGAAAAATGTTTGAAATATAAGAAGAGAACCCAACATCAAGTAATAAATCTAGGGCAACAACAATGGAAGTGTTTTCCGTTAAAGCTTGGAAAGTACGCCAAGTGCAATAATTAGTTAAGAAATGTTAATCATTCAACATCAAGCCCAATCCAAAAATTCGCATGGTAAATAAATCAAATGAAGAAAAAGGAAGAATATGAGAATAGATAATCTAGTGAAAAGAATTTGTAACACAATCCTCTAATCCAACTGTCACGTACAATTTACAATTTATTTTATTTAGTCCATTAAAACAATATTTCGGGAATCTAGCAAAATGGGTTAATGGATAGATTTAGTCAAAACTTATTTTAAAAAACTAATTGCATGAAACAATCCATAAGCTCTCAATATTTCTTGACATGAGAAAGTCCTTCGCATATTTGAAAACGCTAATTCTTTTTTACTAACATAAATTACATTTAATATTTCTCACAAAAGCATCAATTTCCCTTTGCTATAAAAGATCATTGTTGACCACAAGGATTCAAATAATTCAATCTGATAAGGCAAAGAGGAAAGCAAATCACTATTATGAAGGTCATAAAAAATTATCATAAAAATGACTCCAAATATCAACTAGATCAGAAACCAATACGTGAATACATGAATGAAACTATATTTCTGATCAATTGTTGAGTTGGTGATAATATTGGTTGATTAAAAATTGTTGCAAAGGAATCTAGGTATCCAAGTTTAGATTAACACTTCTCTAAGTTGCTTTCATTGAAGAGAACAATCTTGAGTTGTTGGTTGCACAAACCATTTCCCAACTTGCATAACAAAAGAATGTTAGGAAAATATATTAAACAGTTTGGGAATAACTCTTCATCTAAATGATTGACTTGTTGAAATGAAATTTAGCTAAAAAGAAAAATGAAGAACAAAAATTAAACTAATCCTAAGAAACACATGCTAAGCTATTTAAAACTCGAACCATATTGGTTTTCATAAAACTTATGCAAGTGCCAATGTAGTCATTAAGTATCCATCTGTTGTCCATTCAATAAAATATCACAACCTTCTTCTTAAGAGATAAGTAGTATGTTCTTTCCCACAATATTCCCTTCGACATGAGACTTAGTTTCATTGATTGTTGTGAGATTCGAATCTTTGGACACAATGTCCTATTTCTGCAAACTGAATCAATCAAATAAAAATAGAACCATAATAATTCAATTCCATCCATCTCCTAAGGATACATGTCCATTACCAATATTTGTCATGCTTACAAGGTAAATAAAAATGTGATTCAAAAATTACTAACATTGCACCCCAAGGTGTGTGTCTCCTCTGGTTATTAATGATAATAATGTGAAACATTCATATGATCATTTTTAACCTTATGAGAGGCAACAATAAATCATAATGGAAATTATATCAATTAAGATACTCTGGTAAGGTACGATTAATTTCAGATAGCATCCAATATGGATTGATTCCCCCATCGTGACTAAAAGGTATAATCAGATATCATAATTGAATTAAATGACCAAAACTTGATTATTAATGAGTTGATGCTTGGCAGGATGGGAAAGTCCATGAAATCGATATCCTCAAGTTCCCAAGAGTGTTCCAAGTAGAGAAACCACAAATTTCACTTCCTCGAGCTTACATATGGCATAGAATATGGTGGAAGTGAAATGAAGAAGAAGAGTGTGTAGTTGGTCTCTCTACTAAATAGGCTTTATGTTCAAAAGAATGAGATATATAATATGAAAAACCAAATCAGCAAGCTCATGGGTAAGAGAGATCAAATAAAAGATGTTCTAACATAACCCAAACATGCTCATATTTCTGAATTATGAATAAACTAATTTTTTGGGTTCAAGGAATGTTGAAGAGTGTGAGCCCAATAAATTTATGAGTTATAGCCCATAAGAAATTCACATATTGAAACTTATTATCATGGCTAAGATAAAAATAAATGTTGAAAATTCAAATTTAAGAATATTAGAAGTTGAATTGACATTTTCCATCAAGGTATTTACAACCCCCAAGCATTTGAATGATTTCAACATTGATATAAGTAAGAAGACAATGCTTCATCCATGATAAAAAAAAATCAGATTAATCAAGAATGAAATGAGAAGGAGTGACTTAGGATCAACAATTTCAAAATATAGAAAGATACTCTCCAAGAAAAAATCAGGTCTGAAATCCTCATGATTGATGGGGTTAGGATTAAATTTCAATCAGCCACTGAGTTGGTGAATAAAATCATTATTTTGCAAGAATTTTTTTGAAAAATATATCAACAGAAATATTAAAATAACAATGTTATCCACAATGTCAAAGCATGTTTCCAGACAGTGTGAAGGAATATCTCTTTGTTGCATGTGGATAAGTGGAAACTTGGATCAAGTAAGCTGCAAGATAAAAGGTAAACTCCTCCTTGAAAGACTAACTAAATAGAATATAAGATATGTGTAGCCAATGCCCAGAAATTAAAATTAAGAGGTGATGAAAGCAATCAACTTAGAGAAAAAAATCATCCAAGCTCACTATGCTAAGAAAAGTCTATACAGGAAGTCATGTTGGCTGAAAGAAACCAAAGAAAAAAAAAAGCAACCATTTGGGTAACTCCAAAACCATGATAAAATAATTATTCAAAAAAATTATGAGTTGGAGTGGTTTGAATTTTAGATGGGAAGAAATTAAAACTCACAATTTCATTTCATTGTGCATAATACAACAAGCTCAACACTCCAAAGAAATCCAATCAAGCAAAATATCCGTATTAGAATCATGTAGATACTAAGATGGGACAAAATTGTGTGCCCATTCTTAGCACAAGAGGCACTAAACAATATTATTTATTTACAATATTCCAATTGTAAGATAAAAAAAATCTTGAAAAGGATTTGACATGGTGAACATGCATAAAATCAATGATTTGAAAAAACACCCCAGTACCTAGGAATATTTGAGAAAGAAAATAAGACAATTTTTCTCATATCAAAATTAAATTAAAAAAAAAATCATGGAAAATTAGTGTGCAGGATTTTTATTTCTTCACACCTCTGAGAATTCATTTACTGTTCAACCACCAGTAATAAAAAGAAAATACAAACAAAAAAACTAATTAAAAACAAGAAACCAAAATTAAACATATTTACCCCATGTAAAAATCAATATCTAATTTCACTTTAGATATTTGTTTTTACATGGGGTAAATATGTTTGTACATGGATAAACTATTTGTATTACATGAAAAAACTATTTGTTAAATGATGTGTTTTGCATAAAACCTAAAGTGTAATAATATGTACATCCTTATTTTTCTGATATCCGTAAAACTAACAAACAATTTGACCTTTCATTTTTTTTAATATGTTCATTTATATTTTGGTTTTAATTTTAATTTTAATTTTTTTTTCTTTTCTTATCACCTAAATATTAGGTTGCACATATTCATTTTATTTTTCTCATTTGACTTAGTTTCATATTGATTTTTTAATTTATCTTTTTATATTTTTTCCCTTACTCACTAAAATTCAATGTAATATCCCATGAGACCTCCCCTAGGTTTCTCCTCATTGGTCCTCACATTTACTTCATGGTAAATTCCATGGGAGATTATAAATTTAAGACAAACCTCCTATCTTCATGGAATCCCTACCTCTCCTCTTGAGCACCTTTAAAACTATATGAATATTTTATTATGTCCCAAGACTAAGCTATCATGAATTAACCTTAGATTTATTATTATAACAATTAACAGTTCAAGGGGAGGGGTCATTAGAATGATCTATCGGGAGGTTCCATCAGGTTCAAACCCTCTTACATGTCCTGACCATGGTTTCCAATGGACCATCGTCGAAACCCTCCCATTGGAGTCAACCCTCCATGTATGTCTTGACCGCGAGACCCGACGAGAAACCTTCTAGACCATGCATTATTTAATAATATTTTTTTGGGAGGGTTATTTAATAATATTTTGGGGAGAGCATGCACCATCAAAAAATGGATTATTTGGATATTTGTATGCACCATTGGAAGGATGCATCCCGACCATATTCCATTGGGAGTTACCATCATCAGAGAAGTTATTGTTGGAGAATTACCAAGACCATCCCTCCCGAATACCAACCTCCCAGCTATGCATTATTTTAATATTTATTTTTGAAGGTTTACTTTAATATTTATTTTGGAAAATAATGCCTCCATCAGTGTGTGTTATTTTAATGTATTTTGGAGCCTAAAGCCCATAGGAATTATTTTAATACTTTTGCTTGTCGTCGAGAGAGCTCAATTGTCATCGAGAGAGCTCAATGGAGAGATTGTCGGGAGAAATCATTGGAATGTGTCGTCGGGATTCTTGGTCGTCAAAGGATTTACAAAGACTTACCACCAACCCTGACAACCATGCAATTTTTAATATTTTTTTTGTAGGTTATTTTAATATTTTGGTTAAAATACGTGCACATGTGGGAGGAGTATTATTTAATTATTAATCCATATCATTAGAATGAGTTGAACACCATCGTTGGAACTTACCATTACAAGAATTATCTCACCTTCCTTACCATCCATTTCGCCGACCATCTATTCCAGCGTGTATTATTTTAATATTTATTTTGAAGGGTTATTTTAATATTTATTTTTGGAAAACATGCACCTATTAGAATGATATCGTATACCAAGGCATTATATTATTTTAATATCTTCTCAAGCAATCAAAGTGTGTCATCAAGAGTGATCTTGAGCTGGAGTGTCGTCGAAAGCTTGGAAATTGGAGTGAGATTGTCCATAAGAAAGTTATTGTGATCGAAAGATTATATGGGAGAGGTGAGTCCACTGGGGTGGAAATGCACCAACCCCCCGAGGATGAAGACATTGAGTTGAATACTTTGGGATTGTTGGAGAAATTTATATTTTAGACACACTGGTTCAGTGGGAGTTAATTGATTAGTTATATTTAGACCATCATTATTATGCATGCACACATTCCTAAGGAAATATAACTGCTTGGTTGATTTTCTTAATTATGGAATGCTATGCCCTATATATGAGTGTATTCCACTCATTCATTGTATCATATTGATCATATCAATCATATTGATCATCATTGGATCAATTATTCATTCATTGATCAACTCATTGGAGTAGTGTGAATATATTTTCTCATTCTTCCATATTGGATCAATCATAAGCTTTGTTTTCACTTTATTTATCTAGATCTCTTGTGCAGGTTTTGATGAAACATTGACATGGTATCAGAATTACGCTGCTTGGACCAAGCCAGAGAATCCATAGAATAAGGAAAATCAGAGTTTCGACAAACAAAATCTATGGTCATACCTTTATGCAGTGATTTCTCCAAAAATATTAACTTTTTGAGGAAATGGCTCATGAAAGAAGTAAATTAACCCGTTCTTCAAGTGGGTTTTCAAGGGTTTAGTGAAATTCTTCACCGTTTTCTCAGAAAAGAAGCCAGAAGATCGCCTCCTAAAACTGATACGAATCTATGGTCGTACCTTTCTGCAGTGATTTCTCCCAAAATATTAACTTTCTGACGAAATGGCTCACATGAAAAGTAAATCGACCCATTATACAATTGGGTTTTCAACTAGGAGAAATTCCTCACCATTTTCTCATAAAGGAAGCCGAAATATCGTCTCCTGAAACTGATACAAATTTTCCACTTAAAGTTCCCTTTCTGCGATGATTTTTCAGTTTTTCACTTGCATATTCAGAGTAAATTTTAGGTATATGAATTCCATCTCAGAAGGAAATGACTATACAACTTGGCAATGGGGACAGAAACAAAACCTACATCAGCAATTGAGAAGACCAGATCAGGGAACTAAAAGGATGAGGCCATATGACTTCTACATGAATTTACATCATTTGATTTATTTTTTCATGTTTCCATGTGCAAGACTCCAAAAGCTATATGGACCACCTTGGAAACTTTGTTTAGAAAAAAGGATCAAATGAGAGGGCATATGCTTGAGGTAGAGTTGAATACTTTGGATCCTAAATTTTTTGATAATATACAAGTTTTCTTTACTAAGTTTAAATCTTTGATATTAATCTTAACATCTTGTGGTATTGATAAGTCTAAACAAGTGGACCAACTTATTCTAATAATCTTGGCTAAGCTAGGACCAGAATATGATGTCTATGTTTCCACTTTCCATTCTCGTAGATATTGTTGGACAAGTTAAGAAACTGAGAGGGGGGGTGAATTAGTTGTATACACAATTATCACTTTTATTTATTTAATACAAATTACTTCTTTAATGCAGCTTAAAACCTAATAAATATTGTTTCTCAGTGATAATGAATTAGTAACCATCAATCACATGAAATGGATAGAGACACACAATATTTATGAGGAAACCCATAAAGGGAAAAACCTCTTCTTCTTGTGGATGTAAAGTAAGCAAGCTACTTCAGTTACATCAAATTTTGTCTGAGCAACTACTTAGATGAGGCTACTGCCTCTTTATCTTTAGCACCTACTGAAAGACAGCTTCTATTGCGTGAATGAAAGCTTCAACTTGCAATGAGACTGTTAGTCTCCCTAGCTCCTCCATTCCTCCCTTTAGTACTGGCTTCAACCTATTTAAACACTCTTCTTAAAATATCAATATCCTTTTGTTAATTTATTTCTATGAAAAACAAACCTGTAACCATCAATTCCATCTTTTCCAAACTTGTTATTGTTTTCAACTAAAACACATCTTATTCAAATGCAACTCTGTTTATACTCTGTCAATACCAAAACTAATCAACTCAATATGTTCATATTTACTTTGTTATAAACCTGGAAATCAAATCTGTAGATAATATTCATTGCAATAAATAATGATCTCAATGTATATTTGAATTACAAAGATAGTATTTAACTATTAAATGCATATTCTTCTTGGAATTCTTTGTCGTTCATTTCTTTTATCTTCTCAATCTTCCATTGATTTTTAACTTTGATTTTCAAAAATACTTCCTTTACTTATTGTCAAAAATCATTTGCACAATTCCATCTCTCAAATATTTATTGTTTTCTTCTTTGTGTTTGAGCCTTTGCAATTTCTTCTTCACAGATAAGGGCCTGCCATGTTCTTTCAAATTCTTCTTGACTTCTTGTTGTCATTAAATTATGCAACTGCTATAGAACGCTTCTTTAGTATTCAATTCCATTTTTTTAGGATGATTTGGACCTGTTTGGGTCATTCAATTATTTCTGGTTTGTGAAACCAACCTTTTGTTCTCCCAAGTATGGTCGCATAAAATGTTGATCATTTTTTTGGTGAAGGGAAAATGACCAACATTTGAGAGAAAATCTTGTGGGGAACACAAAATACTCTCCTTGTTTTATAGATATGGTTCTTCTCTCTTTATATATTTGGATATTCTTTGTATGGTTCTAGATGAATGCAATGGGTGAGTGTTAGAGAGAAAGACCCAAAATATATTCCAACAAATATCTCATTTAGCATATTTATTCATTAAGCACATCATCTTATTCATGGAAATAAAAGTGGATAAATATAACTAAAAGATATTTGTATAAAATTTTCTTTCGACAACTATTTTTCCTTCCTTTTAAAACAATGTGAATCTAGAATCAGCTACGACTTTGCAAGATCAAAGGAAAAATAAAATGGGCAGGTCATCAAAGAACTTTATAGGATTGCATCGTTAATATCAAACGATTTTGTAAGGCACCATTTGTTCAAGAATCCATTGATACATCGCCACACAAATTCATAAAATCAACATGACACTTGAATAGATATTTGTGGGAAAAATAAATAATAATATCCCAAATGTAACAAGTTTAACAATGTCTGAAACAAGAGGGATGAAACAACCTCAACAAAATTTCAATGACAATGACATAAATTGAAATAAACTTCATCTACTTTTTACAAGCAAGGATTTTTCTCCTCGACCTAAAATGTCATGGGGAATGTAAAAGTTAGTAAAAAATAAGTGTAAAATAAGTCATGTGGGTTGCGGGAGGAGAGGTCAAGGGATGGGTGAAGGAGGGTCTCCCACACACACAATAGATTTACATGGAAGTATGGAAATGGAAATGAAATATGAAATATGGAAAAAAATAAAATGGAAATATGGAAAAGTAAAATGGAAAATGGATATGGATATGGAAAATAAAAATTGAAATATGAAAATGGAAATGGAAATGGTTAAGTATAGAAATGGTTAAATGTGGAAATAGTTAAATATAGAAAGTGAGGAAAATGACTAATAAAAATATCATGGGGAGTAAAGTGCATAATGTGAGGGTAGGGTAATACTACTTAGTCAAAATTTCAAAAATGGAGGGGAAATTTTGGTGAATAGAGCAGGAAAAATTGGTGATATATTGGGTATATGACCTTTGTTTTCAATTCTATAAAGTGTTGGTTGGACGAATCTGACACATAGGGATATTAGTGAGAATATGTACATAAGTAATTTCCTTCTTTTAAGTATCATTTCCTTTCATTCTCTTTTGTTCCAAAGAGAAATTATCCCCGTTATACTTTCATGATGAAGAACTGGAAACACATCAACAGTTACCTTGATTGTTAATGTAGTGAAACATCTTGTGATCAATGAACAACATGAACTCCTTAGGTAGTGAGTAATGTCTCCATTTATTCAAGGATTGTACAATAGAATAATTTTTTTTTATCATAAATATAGTATTTATTCTTAGTATCATTCAATTTCTCACTAAAAAATGCTATCGGTCTTCCTTCTTGGCTCAAGACTACTCCATTTGTTGAACCACGTGCATCACAATCTACTTTAAACACTTTGCTAAAATATGGAAATGCCAACACTGGTTGTTCAATTATCGTTTCTTCAAACTTTTGAAAGACTTCATTGATGTTGTTGTCCATTGGAAAGTTCCTTTCTTCATACACTTGGTAAGAGTTTTACAAATCGTGTTGAAATTTCTAATAAATTTCCAGTAAAAGATTGACAAACCATAGAAAGTCCTGACATCAAATGTACATTTAGGTGTCGACCAATCCAAAATATATTTCACCTAATTAGGATCCATTTTTAAACCCCCCTTGAAAACCACAAAACCCAAGTATATCAAGTATTCTTGTAGAAAAGTACACTTCGTCAAGTTTATTAGCAAATTCTCCTTTTTCATCCTTTCCAATGCCTTCTTCACATGCTCTAGATGTTCTTCTTTGGACCTGCTATGTAATGTCCCTAATTCGAACCCCATTTGTAATTGCACATATAGGCTAGTGAGACTTTGGTACCAATTTTAAATGTAAATGTACATATAGGCTGGTGAGTTGTTGGCACCAATTTTTGGTCTTGCGCACACCTGAGTAGTGCGTGAGCATTTTTATCAAAGAAAGGGTGCGCACATTCCATAATGTTGCATGTGGGGAATGAGAGGTTGTAGACTAGTTGCAGCAGTGGGCGCCTTGGAATGATAAATTTTGTTATTTATCAGACCTTATCCTGGCATTAGGAATCATTTTCCCTAGTGGAGTTTAATCCCCAGCTTGGGGGTGACCTGTTGTTGAAATTTTATGAGAAATAGAGTCTATGGTTGGGAGAAATGTATGAGTTTTGCGTGCAGCTGGTGAATTTTCATAAAATATAAGTATCCTTTATGTATTTGTCTCATTTATTGTGTGCTTAATTATCTATGTCTGATATGGGTTTAATTCTTGTATGATGTTGCATATAAGTGATTGTTGTTATATTCTATAATGTTGTTTGTACATGTAAGTTTGGTGTTGATATTTAGTATTGTAGTTGTACATGTTGTGTATAAATTTTTTTATTAGTTATTTATGTTAATTTAACCTTACAAAAATGGTCATGAGTCTCCGAGGTGAGGTTAGAATGATCGTGCATGTAGGGAAATACTTGGTGCATGAAAGAGGTTTGATTCGTTGTGCATGCAGGGAAGCAGTCTGCGTGCACAAGGAGAAAATAATTTATGTGTAATGCTAGAATGGTTGCACACACAGTAGTGATCACATGCTCGGAATGATTTATGCGCACAAAAAGTTTTGGGTGCTCAGCATGCTTGTGCACGCAGTTGTAATTTGTTACTTCCATTGTGATAAGTTTGGTCAAAAGAGAAAATATTGTGTGGTGAGAACAACTTGGGATCATGCACATTACTTAAATTATTTTTATGCAGACCAATGTTATAGAGCATAATCTGTGCATTAGATATTGAAGTAGCATTTCTAAGTAGTAAGTTGGGTACATTACTTTGGGGTATCAAAGCATTTTGTGAGTGTGGTAACGGGACTCGGCTGGGAGGTTGGGGAAGTTACATTTTGGTATCAGATCATTTTGTAAGTGTTGGTAACGAGGGACGTTACAGTTTGGTATCAAAGCCACAAGTTCAACACTGGACTTGTATGGGCCATAGATGAGCATGAAATTGTTGTGCACACTAAGTATTAGTGTCACAAAGTGCATAGTTTGTTGTGCACGGAAAAATATTAGTGCACGGTACAGAGCTATGATGCATGAAAATTATTGATGCCCGAGTGTGCGCACTATATTTTGGGATGTTAAAATCATCTAAGGAATTATGATTGTGACAAAATGGTTTGAATTTTTCATGAATTTGTCGCATGAATTCATCTAACAAATCTTATTGTTTTCACATTTTGTAGAATTAACTGTAATTAGAGTAGGACAAAATCAACGCGGAAAGTAAAAAAGCATGGAATATGCACAATGAAATGGCATCCATGATGATGAATTCATGGATTTATATGGTGGTTTAGGTGTTGATGGTACAAAATCAAGGGAGGAGCGCATAAACTTGGTAGAAACCATAAAGGGACTGCAAAAATATGTCCAAAGCTATAAATTTGATAATGAAAGGCTTATGAAATCCAAGGAGAAACAAGATGGCTTCAATATAAAATTGATGCAAAGATTGGATAGAATAAAAATAAAATGGAGACGACGACAGAGTCAACCAAGTCAAGGAATCATAGATATCATGGTGAAAGAAGAGAAACAATAAGTGTTGATAGGAAACATCATCACTCACCAAAGCATTCATTTAGGAAAACATGCAGTAGCTCAAGTCCATCTCTTGTCAGAAATAATAAGAAGAAGAACGGGGTGGATGAGCTACAGGGAGAAATGAATATGATCAAGCCTCCTACCTTTGACGGTGAGCACAATAAGGATGAAGATGCAAAAATCTGGTTGTTGGGTATGAGGAAGTACTTCCAGCTGCATAATTACTCTGGACAGGCAGAAGGGAGAATTTTCAACTATCATCTAAAACGAAAAACATCAATTTGGTGGGATCAGTTTGTGCAAGTGCAACACATTGATGAAAATAAGGTTACTTGGAGGGATTTCAAGAGGTATTTTCAAAATAAATGCTTAATCAATCGATACTATGACAAGAAAATGAAGGAGTTCTTTGAACTCAAGCTTGGTAATATGACAATATATGAATAAGAAAGAAGATTCTTAGTGCTTCTAAAATATGTTGCATTCATCAAGAATGAGCAAGTCAAAATTCATAGGTACCTGAGTGGGCTTCCCTCATTTATCAGTGATAAAATACAATATGATGACCCTAATAGATTTGAGGAAACCATAAGGTGTGCTGAATGTTTTAATGATTAGCAAAAGGGAAGACCGACTTTCCAAAAAACTTGGGAAGACAAGACGAAAAGCAAGGTGGAACAGAGGAAGAAGGGGACTAAACCACCATTTTTAGAAATATTGTGCAAGGACAACCAACTCCCAAGGAGCCTAGAATGACTGAGACAGTGGGGAAAAGACCAAGGCAACAACCTATTTAATGTTGGGGTTGTGGCAAAGATCATATGTACAGATATTTCCCTCAAAGAGATGGGGGCACTATCTCATGGGTAAAATATTTGAGCTGAGAATAGACCATAGTGGTATGAAATATCTATTTGGATAGCCAATTTTAAATTCTAGACAAAGCAAGTGGTTAGAATTCCTCAGTGACTATGACTTTGACATAAATCATATCAGAGGAAACGAGAACAAGGTGACACACTTAGTAGGAGGGTGCATGAAATGCATGTTATAGCCATTAGCATGTACAAATCATATTTGAGTGACAAAATTTTAAAGGTTTCCAAATCAAATCAGCACTATGTGGACATAAAGATGAATTTACAACAAGGTATGTCGAAGAATAAATTGGAAGGTTATGAGATAAAAGAGGGTGGAATATTCATGTATACGCACAAATTTTATGTGCCAAATGTTCAGGAGTTGAAAAAATTGTTATTGTCAGAGATGCATAAATTTCCTTATGTAGGACATCCAGGATACCAGAAGACAATAGCAACGGTAAAAAATAAATACTATTGGCCAAGCATGAAAAAGGAGGTTGTTTATTTTATTGCTATATGCCTTGAATTTCAAAAGGTCAAGGCTAAGCACAAACATCCAGTTGGTTTTCTAAAACCTTTTCCCATTCTTGAGTGGAAGTGGGAAGTTCTAACCATGGATTTCATTACTAAGCTGCCAAGGACTACTAAGCAACATGATTATATTATGGAAGTGGTGGAAAATATTACTAAATCTTCCCATTTTATTCTAGTGAAGTCGGCGCACAAGGCAACCAACATTGTTGAAATATACATGCAAGAAATTGCTAAGTTGTGCTAGCGGGAAA
Source organism: Picea engelmannii (assembly GCA_009831015.1). Taxonomy (NCBI): domain Eukaryota; kingdom Viridiplantae; phylum Streptophyta; class Pinopsida; order Pinales; family Pinaceae; genus Picea; species Picea engelmannii. The sequence goes on along the minus strand of ML784130.1, from coordinate 42,170 downwards.
ACCACTCCTTTAACTATACTAGGGTTTAAGATATAGATGATAAAACATAAACAAGAACAACAACATGGTAGAAAAGGCTCACTAGCCAACACTACATGTATTCACTCCAATGTTACATATTTATAGTACAATGGGTGAAGCCACCTCATAGAGATATTTACTCTAGATCCTAAAATCATGCATGATGACTAGGCTAGGCAATCTTAACTAACTCATTAGTCATCACTTGAGGATATATTACTAATATCCTAAATGAATAATACAAATATAGGTGACAATTTA
>ML784129.1:649482-661185 GCA_009831015.1 Picea engelmannii | reverse complement strand
GTGTGTGTGTGTGTGTGTGAAAAATGGATGAGAAAGACTGAATATCATTCCAAAAGGGAAGAGTTGTGAATTTAGTTTTGGGTCATCTTGAAATTTTCACGATAACTTATGTTTTGCGATGTTCTATACCTTGAAAGTGTGAACCGACAGAGAAGATATCTTGGTGTAAATATAATAAAAAATTCAGATGTTGGGTTCACTATACATTTGAAGATATTCCCTATGGACATTAGGGTTCTTGAATGCTCCTAAAATCCATTTCAAATAGGTCATCTTGGAACCTTTTCTATAAATTATTTTCTGGGATGTTTCAGACCTTGAAAATTTTAAGATATTGAGTAGATATCTCTAGGTACATGTGGTCACATGTAACACCCCGGGTTTTGAGACCCCATTTTAAATAATATATTGTTACACTACTGAGAGGCTAGAGTGACCAAACAATTATTAAAAAGATGATGTACCCAAGAAATGTAATGTTTTGATCATTATTGATAATAAATACATCATTGGCTGCTAGATGGACAAGGACTAGAGTTATAGGGGGATATGATTCCACAAGAGAGGGGGCTTGAGGGGATAAATGTTTATTTCCTATTTTAATTACCCTTTTTGTCGAAGGGATTTGATCAGTTACGTGAGCTTCTTGGGGGAGGCCAGGAGGTTCTTGATTCCCCACAAAAATAATTAAACCCATCCCTGGTTTGATTGGGGGGTTGGCTCGTTCACGCATTCCCTCATTCGCTCATTCACTGGTTCATTTGTTCACTCACTTACTCACTCATTCTTTCATTCCATTCTTACCTATCACTCATTCATTTTTCCTCGTTTGTATCTTGTCTTGGGGAAAGGGAAATGAACTTTTGAGGAGTATCCATGGTATTGTTGGTTGTAGAGGTCGTTGGTGTAATCTATCCATGACTTGAGGCCTGCATGTCTAAGATTCATTGGCCTATGTCCAATTTGGTTCACAACTGCGATTCCTAAGTGTTCCAACATGGAGATTCTAGATCAGTTGTGCTGGAGCCCTGGAAGGAGAAGGACTTCTTTAGGGACTGCATGGTAGAGAAGGGTGGGGGTCCATTCTCCTATATGGCATAGGTTGGGTAAAAGAGAGTTGGGTACTTGGATTGTTGTGAGTGTTGGGAAATTTTGTGAGAGCTTGAGTGTTGATTGGTTTGGGAAGACAAGTAACACTCTAGAACCATCCTTGTGGATTCATAGCCCTGGCTCGGGGGTGACACTGTTATTGAGATTTGGAACAGTAATGTCTACAGTTGGGTAGAACGTCCTTGTTCTGCAACTAGTTGGTGTCTCTATTTATAAAGATAAGTGCTCTCTGTTATGTTATCATTCACCTTTACATGAATGTATTATGTTATTTATCTATTTATTGTTTAATTGAATCTTTAGAATATGCATGCTTTCTGGTTATTATTGTGCATGTCGTTATGTATCCTTATTAATTTAAAAAGGTATCAGTAAGAGAAAGAATTCCAAGGGTGGAATTGAAGGTAGCGTACCCCAGCCTATGGGTGGTGGGGTATGTTATAGATTGGTATCAGATCTTCTGGTGGAAACACCAGGCCAGTATGGGTCAGGTATGTTGGTCAGAGTCTCATGGTTGAGATCGAATTCAGACCGTGAAGTTGAAAATCTAAGGAAGAATGGTGTTGCAGAATCTATACAGGAACTGGAACGTCAGAAATCCTTTGTAAGGGATCGAAGGATCATGATCATCCCTTTCAAATTCAGGAGCGATTTCCACTGTGGGATCAATAGAGATCCGACATTGTTGGATCAGAGGGTAGGTGAACAAGAGTCATTCAATGACGACGAAGAAAAAGGTTGAGTAGGTTCAAGTCTTAACTGTTAGATCTGCATGCGAGTGAATGTGAGTTGTAGATCTCATGGCGGTTTGAAGGATCGACACTCCAGGAGAAGCGATCCCTCATGTTGCATGTAGGAAAATATCCTGAAACGCGAAGTCCGAAGTTAATCTGGATCGTCCGTTAAGGAAGACCCATGTAGGTATATTATCCAGTTCGAGAATTCAGAGTTTGGGAGGATTGGAGTGTGTTGATGTGAAAACTCCCGAAGTCTCAAAGTCCGGAGTTCATCTAGACCATTCATCAAAAGGGACATGTGTCGGCAGATCGACTAGTTTGGAAATTCAGAGTTTGGGAGAAATGGAATGTGATGATGTGAAATCTCCTGAAGTCCCAATGTCCATCGACTGTTTGATAGAGTGGTGGGTTTTAGGAGTGTTGAGGACTATCAAATCTGTGCATGGGTGATTGTGAGCCATAGATCTCACAACGATTCAGGCATTCAGAGCTTGGGAGAATTGGAGTGTGATAGTATGGAAACTCTGGAAGCCTAAAGTTATGAAGCCCGAAGAGTCAAAGTGGTGGGGCATTATGACGTCACCTAGAGGTGATGTGGACCCCGGAAGGTTAAGAAGTTCAGAAATCCAGAGTTCAAGAACTTGAGGAATGCAAGCGTAAAATATTTTGAAGCTCGAAATTCTGAAGTGACGTGGCTCGCGGACCACACCTGGGATGATGTGGAAACATGGGATGTGTGTCTTGTGTCAACGAGTTTTGAACCTTTGGAGGATTGAAATGGTAGTTAGAATATGACACATGTCACCTTCTTGATTGGGCCATGTGTCCACTTCTAGTATTTCACCACGTGGTGATAGATTGTGCAGTCTAGATACTGGGAACTCTAGAGGGAAAATATGTGACAGTTTACATTGGGTCGAGAACTCCCAAAGGCCCGAAGGCTGGAGTACATATCGACCATTGATCCCAAAAGACACGCAACATTAGATATCGTAGTCCATAGACTTGGTACGCTGGGGGTTTTCAAGTCTCTACAAGTGAAAAGTGTCGAAGCCCGAAGTCACTAAGGCACACAGACCATCGATTTAGGATCCCTTCGGGACCTTTCTCAACCATGGGATCAAGAAGTGGAAGGAAAGAGTAAGCACTTCGACAAATTTTCACTCTGGGGGAGTTGAGCAGCATAGGAAATGAATGTCTCAGACCCCCAAAGCACAGAATTAATATAGGATCGTCCATACCAACACTTGATTAAGTCGAAAACTGTCAATGTCGTGAAGCCTCTAGATAGGGGCACATTCGTCCAATTGATGGGAGACTAAATCTCGATCGTCTGATCCTTGTGGTGGAGATAATGGATATTTCAGCAAAAGGTAACTCTGAGAGGAAACAAGAGTTGACAACAAAAAATAGATGAAGGTTAAAGTACAAAGGACTTGGTCTCGAACCTAGTCCCGTGCACAGGTAAAAAGGCACTTTGGTGGTAACTTAGCTGCGGGTCTGTGATTCGCACAAGCCCCATGTGAAAGAACGTGAAGAGAGTCGCTAATGAAGAGATTAAGTCATGGATTCGAACCATGGTCACTTAAAACATGGTTTGAGGGAAGCGCCTACGTAGAATGAAATTATGTATTAGCCAAGGATAACATCACACAGTTATTTTTTGGAGAATGGGGATATATTCTTCATGAACTAAGATGAAAAAAAAGTACTTGTAGGATTGTTTGGCAAGTTTCTTTATATGCACAATTCTAACAAAATGGTCACTTGCACTTTTTGCAGAATTAAGAGATTAAACATATCATCTTGGAATGAAGATTCAAGAGATGGAAGAAGGTGAGGGAGCCTCCAACCATGAAAGAGAGGACGAAGTCTAGAAGAACAGAGTTGGTAATGTAGATATAGAGTTTAATGGACGTGAGGGTAGAGAAGAGAAAGAAACATTAATAGAAACTGTTAGCATCATAAGTCATGCCTGGATTGCAATATAAGCAGATCCCAACACCCATCAGTTTATGTCATAAATAATTTTAATGGGTTGGTCGAATGGATAGAGACCCAAGAAGGTATCCCTTTAACTTAGAAAACTGGGCCTGGTATGTAAGACAGGAGAGGTCTTGATCTAACTTCTGTCAGTGGGTTGATTATAAAATGAGCAGATGGAAGACTTAGTAGGAGGAGTGAGCAAGAATTCCTTGGGCATCAGGCCTTTTGGCAGCTTGAGGAAGAAAAACTCAGAATACAAGATCCTCCTGGTTTAGAGTTTCAGAGGAGCTAAAAGATGACTTAACTGGATCTTCCAATTCCAAATCATTCAGCGTTGAGAAAATACAAGAACTGATTAGAAACAATGCAACTATTACAGTGATCCAACCTACATCATCCTATAACAGCGCAACTCGACTGGATCCTCCAATTCCAAGTTGTTCTAACACAGTGTAAATAGATAAATGAAAAGAGGCTAACATTCATAAGTCAAGAAATCTCAAGTGCCAATACATAACCAGAGAAACCAGTGCTTCATCAAACTTTACAATCGGGAGCCTCTCTCTACCATCGACCCTTACAAAAATGGAAAAACTGCCTACATATACTCACAACAAAACAACAACAGTGAAAACAAGACACTGCATTAAAAAAATTGCATCTTCATGTATACTGGCAATCTACATATGCAGTCTCTAAGCAATCATGCAATTATGACAGATGCAATTAGACTCCTAACAACCCTACGGATGAATCGACATGACTTTAATCCTTTTCCGGACTTTCCATTAATAGTGGAGACGATGTCTAACCACCTCCAACAACTTCAATAACTTCTTCCATGGGATCGAGAATGGCCTAGACAACTCTACACTCTTGGGACATGGAGGTCTTCTCACGGTGCCACCTAGATTGGCTGAGCGGTCTAATGGAAGAGCTGCAGAGGTCAGTGCAAAGACTGGGGCACACGATTGGAAGTGGTAGATGAGTGGTGACCAGGCAGGGATGAAGGGAAACAGTGAATGAGGAGGTGACGAGGACATAATTGATCCAGGGAGGACACGTCACTTATGGCGGGATGACGTGGATGGGAGCAGGATAGGTGTCGAAGGATGAGGAGGAGTGAAAGGAAGTAGGCCATGTCATGTGGACAAGTGGAGAACAAATGTCAGGGGAGAAGACGGTATAGGAGGCGACATGATAGGAGGGGGGGGAATAACAATACCATTCCATTATGGACCCCCCCCCTTCGTTAAAGGTAGAACGACGAGGGGGGTCCAGAATGAAACTTTGGCCGTAGATCTAGGTGGGAAGATCTTGATCGTCCAAACCTACCGGCTCGTTAAAATGACGCGCCAACCCCTTTTAAAACTTTGGGATAAACGGGTTTTCCAAATCTCTATTTTTTCCCAAGGGGACACTTCCCTTAGGAAAATACCCTGGACATTATTATGTGCTAACATTAGGCTCCATGGGGGACGACACGCCCCCTGTGGGCTGCTAAGAACTCTTTTGTAGCTTCAGTGCCTTGATGTTGCGCTATGGAGTTTTTGTCAAAACTTAAAGATAAAAATAAAACAATATTTACAAGCGTAGAAGAGCCATGTGTGGCTCAAGAGAAACATCTCTTCAGGAAATGCCCATTCACAGGGCCATTGAAAATTTCTTGACCCTTCAAATCTCTCAACTTGTAGGTATTATTTGAAAATACTTTAGAGAATTTGAAGGGCCTGACCCATAGGGCTTCAAATTTGTCGTGCTTGCCCTTGTCTTGCTTAGGAGCATCCCATTTTAGTACCAGATCTCCCATCTGGAAATCTTCCTTTTTGGCCTTCCTGTCAAAAACCTGCTTGATCTTCTGCTGACGGTCCTGGATTCTGTTCATCACCTGCTCTCTGGCCTGCTGGACCTCTACCAGTTGATGAATCCTTCTGATCATATCATCAGGCTCTCCTTGATAATCCTGGAGGAATTTTTCTACAGGCATGGCTAGCTGAGAAGGAAAAATAGCTTATGTTCCATAAACCAATTGGAAAGGGGAGATGCATATAGATCTCTTTGTGGTCACTCGATCATACCATAGAGTGAATTTCAGCTTTGAATCCCAAGCCTTTTTGTTTTCCTATAACAGTCTTTTGACGATCCTTATCAGGATTTTGTTGGAGGAATCTACTAAAACATTGCCCTAGGGATAGTATGGGGTGGAGTGAATCAGTTTGATCCCAAAATGCTCATAGAATTTGACTAATGGTTCATCTTTGAAAGATGTTACATTATCAGTAACAATCTTTCTTGGGCAGCCCAATCTTGTGATGAGGTCTTCCAGGAACCCAATGATCACCTTATGGGAAGCACTCCTGGTGGGGATAGCTTCTATCCACTTAGTAAAGAAATACATGGTGGTTAGGATCCATCTGTGTTGTCTGTTGGAAGTAGGGTGGATCTCCCCAATAAAGTCTAGGCCCCACTACTGGAAAGGTCCCAAAACAACCACAGGTTTTAAAGGCAGGGATTTAAGCTATTGCTTTCCTGAGAACCTTTGGAATTTGATACAGGCTCTAACCTCTCTGTAGATGTCAGTGAATAAGGTGGGCCAGTAGTACCCAACCCTAAGGATTTTGTGGGCTATGGTTTTCTAGAAATGGTGCCCTCCACACAGGATGTCATGAAATTCAACAATGATCTTTTGAGCCTCTTGTGGATTCATACATTTTAAAAGCACCTCCAGGGGGTCTTTACAATATAAAAATCAATCAACAAGGTAGTATTTGACTGCTTTGAGCTTTAGAGCTCTTTCCTTGTTCCTTTGCAGGCCATCAGGAGGTCGCAAATCTTGCAGAAAATATATGACATCCTTGTACCAAGGACATCACACCAATGGGAGTTCTTCTTGAGGGTCTGCATTAGACAGTTGATCCTGTTGATTTTCTGAGCATTCATTAATGAAACTTACCCCCAAATCTTTACAATTTTCTTCAACCAACATCTTGGATAAACCTTGACCTTTGATCAATTTGGTAGGCCTTATCTCCAGATCAAACTCAAGGATCTTGGCTATCCATTTACTCCTCCTCCCATCTATGTCAGGCTGAATAAGAATGTCCTTTACAGAAGTTGAGGGGACATAGGCAATGATTTTTTACTGCAGGACATAGACTCTAAAATATTTGAGAGCTTTCACCAAGGCATAGGCCTGCTTCTCCATGATGTCGTACCTGACCTCTGTTGGCATGATTTATAGGCAGCGCATGCTTGTCATTGATGGAAAGTACAACAGTGATGATGGCTTGAGTACAACAATGATGATCAGCATCGCAGTGATAATTGGGGAAGAGCAGCAACCGTGATCGTTGGATCAACAATTCAGAATTCTCGATGGATGTCAGCTCTCAATGTAGACAAGAAGAGCGTGCTGAAGAGGAGGATAGATCTCAGGCATTAAATCCAAGCACAGGATCCGACCATCGTCGGATCAAGGAGAAATTGCACGTTCTTTAAAGTGCAAGGAGTAGCGGGCTCACAAAATCTCGAAAGAAGGAATACCTTCCATCATTAGGGAGGATGCGTGGGGAAAGATTGTCAGTTCGTTGAATGGAGAGTCAAAGGAACGAGGTTCCCTAACCTCTCGAAATCGTGATATGTGGAATCACGACTTAATCTAAGCCGTCAGATCAAGGTTTGATCTGGACCGTTGATCCCAGTCCACTTTGGAGTTTCATGGATCGAGAGTTGGAGATGTCAAAGAATAATAACCACAAGAATCCCAAAATCACAATATGCGAAATCGCGACTTAATATGAGCCGTCAGATCAAGTTTTGATATGGACCGTTGATCCTAGTCCATTTCAGAGTTTCACGGATCGAGAGTTGGAGATGTCAAAGAATAATAACCACAAGAATCCTGAAATCGCGATATGCAAAATTGTGACTTAATTTGAGCCGTCATATTAAGGTTTGATATGGACCGTTGATCCCAGTCCATTTCGGAGTTTCGAGGATCGAGAGTTGGATATTTCAAAGAATAATAACCACAGGAATCCCGAAATTGCAATATTCGAAATCGCGACTTAATCGTAGTCGTCAGATCAAGATGTGATATGGACCGTTGATCCGACCCATTTCGAAGTTTTGTGGATCAAGACTTTGAGGTGACAAGAACATTGAACATCAAGAATGTCGAAATCACGAAATGCAAAATCGCGAAATGATATGAGCTGTCAGATCAAGTGTTGATCGGGACCGTTGATCCCACGCCATTTTGGGGTTTTGGGGATCGCGACTTGGAGAGTCGAGATGCCTCATCTTCAGATTCACGAAATGAAAAATCGCAAAAGTGCCTTATGCATAAGTTTGTGGTCACAGCCTTGGGTCACATCAGTGAGAGATGGAGGAAAGAGCTAGAGAAACCAAGTTCCTTTTCGAGGATCGCGACTAGGAATGTCGAGACACATGGTCACACGAATGTTGAACTGCCGAAATCCGAAATGCCAAAATGAATGGAAGATCCCTTGGAATCAATCCAACGATGCAGGTGAATTTGAACAATATCGGAGGGATACTGTAGCACGTCGCAGTGTAACTGCTAGAAACCATTAATGGTCTCTGCCAGAGAATTCGAAGAGACCTCTGTGTGATCGCCAGAGGAGATGAAGAGTCTCTAAGCTTCGTCCAGTAAAGTAAGACGATTTTTAGGGGGATTGACAAATGGATGAGCGTTGAAGTCTGTAACTGAAACAGAAGGCATAAGATTGACTGTTCCAGAGAAGACGATGAGTCTCAACTGCCAGAGAGGTTGAGGAATCTCAACAAAATGCTCAGTGATGTTGAACGCATGGTGGGAACCACCAAAGAAGATGAAGAGTTTCGATGATCAGGAAAAAGAACTCGAGATGTGTAGGAGATTGGGGGTGTGTGAGCATGCAGAGAAGGGCAAATATTGCATGCACAAGGAGAATAGGGACTATAAGAATGGGGAACAAAGAAGAGATTAGGGTTGTTGTCATGGGGAAGGATTCAAGTGTGAGCAAGGAGGCAGAGTGCAGGTGCAGAGATGCACGGTAGAGGAAGGTTGCATCAAAGGGATATGGTGCAGAGAGTATAAAAGGAAGAAGAACAGAAAGTGCAAGGGGCATGTAGAAGACACTGATGCAGACAGAGCAGAGTAGTGTAACAGAACAACGACAAGGTTGGTAAGCCATTGAATAACTTTATATCACTGTGATAAGTTTTAGTAACAAGGAATTTATATACCAAGGTAGTTGGGAGGTGCTAGGGAGGAGTGGTGTCCTAAAAGGTTCAAGTGGGTGCTTGAACACAGGGAGTTGGTGCTTCCTTCTAGTTGGTACTAGAGAAACCAGGGAGTTGGTGCTAGAGAAACCAAGGAGTTGGTGCTTCCTTCTGGTTGGTGCTAGAGAAACCAGGGGATTGGTGCTTCCTTCTAGTGGGTGCTAGAGAAAATAGAGAGTTAGTGCTCTCAGCAAGTTGCAGCTTGCAAAACCAGAGGTTGTAGCCTCACAATGAGTTGGTTCTCATATGTATGATAATGTAAAGAATGTAGATAATACTTATCATATAAAGAAAAAGAGGTTTTTACCTTGTATGGGTTTCCTCGGGAATTATTTGTCTCTGTCTTTCTCATATATGTGACTGATTATGAATGTGCCTTTGTTTATTTCTCTGCATTATTATGATCATCTTTGAGTGCCTTGTAAATATTTTAAAAGAAGCATAATTTTTTAAGCACGGTAACAACTGATTCACCCCCCCCTCTCAGTTGTGCAACAACCTCAGCATCCCTTAATGCTCTACTAAAATAGGAAATAGGCTGCTCCAGCCTTCATCGTTTTTTTTGTAGTAAAGAAGCAACCACTGTGTCAGATGAGGCAAAGGAGAAAATAAGGAAATCCTTTAAGTAATCTAGACTGATAAGAACATGAGCTTCAATCAATTCTTTCTTTATCTGCTCAAAGGAATTTCAAGCCTCAGAAGTCCACACTTCATTTCCCTTTTTCCACATGGTTGTTATAATCTTTACCGTCTCAGCAAAGTTAGAAACAAACCTCCTTAGAAAATTAATTTTACCAAGGAAAGACTAGACTTCTTTCCTAGATCTTGGGATTGACAAGGCTTGGATTGCTTCAACTCTACTAGGATCAATCCTGACTCCTACTGTTGATACTATGTGGCCCAGTAACTTTCCCTCCATGGAGAACAAAGATTTTTTGGGATTCAATGAAAGACCAAAACTCCTACATTTCAGAAAAACCTTCATGAGATGACAACAATGTTCTTTATCAGATTTGTAAAAGATTGTGATGTCATCCAGATAGATAACCACAAACTTATCCTTTTCCCCAATGAAATCTTTGTCCATGGCTCTCTGAAATGTTTCCCCCGCATTCATCAATCTAAAGGGCATTTTAGCATACATGAATGTGCCCCATGGAGTGGTAAATGTTGTCTTTTCTCTGTCCTCAGGAAAAATAAAGATTTCATTGTATCCAGAGAAGCCATCAATCATGGAAATCCTGGATGCTCCTATCACCCTCTGCAATATATGTTCCATCTTTGGCAGGGGGTAATTGTCCTTCCTTGACCTCCTGTTCAGGTTTCTAAAATCCACATAGAGTCTGATTTCCCCATTCTTCTTCTTTATTGGGACCAAATTGGCCACCCACTCTGAATATCTCAATGACACAATGATCTGGGCATGTAGCAACTTCTTCACCTCTCTCTCCATGATAGGTAGCAACATAGGATTGATCTGTCTTAGTTTCCGCCTAAATGGCTTGGCCTCCTTTTTCAATGGGATTTTATGATCAATGACAGAAGTGTCATAAGTTTTGAGGTCCTCATAGGTCTAGGAGAAAACATCTGCAAACTCTCTCAATAATTCAGCATACTCAGCCCTATGCTCCTTTGTCATACTTCTTGACAATTTGACAAACTTGGGTTCATTCTCGGTGCCAATGTTTCACTGAGTTGTATCACCATCATCATATTATATTTTCCCCTTCAATGCCACATCATTTCTATCAAAAAGCCTTTCCAAAGGAACCAGTCCCTTTGGAATATGATTGTTGGGCAACTGCACAATGTCACGCTCTGCAATCTTTCTCAGAAAATTACCATCATCAAGCTTTGCTTCGGAAACAGGGTCTTGATCAATATGCAACAATGAAAATTCTTCAATAGTCTCCAAGAATATTTTGATCTCAAGATCATCCTCGAACACCATCTAATGTTTGACATTGTCAGGTATGGAGGGCCTGCATTTCACTTCTACATCATATCTACATTTTACTTCTACTATCAATTATACATCTCTGAATACTGCTACCTCTTGATCCCCCATTTCCTTTGCAGCTTTTAAACCTAAAACAAGAGCTTCATATTCTGCCACATTGTTGGTTGTCTCAAACTCTAGCTTGTATGACAGAGATACGGTTTCCTGAGCAGGTGACACAAAAAACACTCTGGCTCCAGTTCCTTCCCTAGAAGAGGCTCCATCAAAGAACATTTTCCAGACATAGGTGATGGGGGAAGAAATTTCATGAGAAGTAGTGGGCTACTTTCTGAGTTTTAGAAGAGGCTCGGGAGTGTTAGTGAGTTGTAGTAAACTGGAACCTAAATCAGTGTCAAGAGAAAATATAGGGTGGTTGGTAGGATTGGCTTCGTCACTAATTATGTAGGCCAGTTGGGCTTCTCTGTACAGTCTCCTATGTTCCCCCCCAAACACTAGAATAGTAGCATAAGTTAGGTCCATTTGCAGGGTTCCCCCAAGTCTTTTTATCTAAGATCTTGACAACAACATACCAAACTTGGGGGGAACATCAACCACTACAATGTCCATGACCACACTTTTCATGGG
>ML784129.1:624802-637401 GCA_009831015.1 Picea engelmannii | reverse complement strand
AAACTCCTTGCTACAATATTCAACTCCATTATCTAATCTGAGACACTTCAAACTTTTTCCTGTCTCATTCTCAACTAAAGCTTTCCATTTCTTAAAAGTATCAAAAATATCATATTTTTTTCGAATGAAATAAACCCAAGTTTTTCTAGCTGCATCATCAATAAATGTAACATAATAACGAGAGACACCAAGAGATGATACTTGAGTCTGTCCCCATACATCTGTATGCACTATTATCTCCTAAACTAGCACAGTCAAAATTGTCATTTTTAGGTGATAGGGAGAAGTCCAAAAATTTATTTCTAAATTTTTTCAAGCTTGTTAGACAGTCTATTTTCTGTAAATAAACTTGGAACAAACATCAGATTTGGTTTTGTCAAGAAAAAGAGAGCATATCAGGTTTCGGTGGTTTAGGTGGGCCTGAAAAGTGCTCATTAACCACCGAAAGCCTTTGCTTTTAGTAGTTAAAAGGGAAAAACAAAAACCCAGTTAACCACCGAAAAGGTTTCTATGTGGAAAAAGAAAAGCCCATGATTTCGCACGTTTCGGCTATCAGTTGGCGAAATCATCAAATGGTAACCACCGAAAATTGATGGAATTGGTGAGGTAAGATGCTATCATTACACCTGATCGGGGTTTTGATGCTCTGTAGTCCTTTCGAACCACCACTTGTCATTTCACATGAAGGCTCGGCATAACACATAATTTTATGAGTTGATTTTCGTCTAAATGCTTGATGATTTGCATGACCTTCATAATTTCAAGTCCCGAGAGATATATTCATGATGATTCCCATTTAATTATGATTTGAAATCCATTGATTTAGAAATCAAGTCCGAAGTTGTGTGCATTATATGGAATCCTGTGATTTCATTAACAAACCCAAAATCTGCAGTCAATTGTCATTATTTCCATATGAAGGTCGAGTTCTTTTGTTAGTCACTACTCCATCTGTCATCCAATTCGAGAAGGCCCGAGTCTTCAGGTAGCGTTAGATTCTTTCAAGCCTGAGTTCAATTATATCTGTTGCATTAAGTTGAGTTCTCAGCTATAATCAAGCCTGCATTTTTTATTAGTATCTGTTGAACATTTGGTTTATTTTAATCTAACTCCGAGTCACCCTTGCTCTATACCTTATAACTCGACATACACCCTCTGTGTTCTCCGAAATTTAAGTGTTTTTCCTCCCAGTTGGCAAGTTTTTTGATAAATTGCAGGGACAGTTCAACCAACTCATCAAATGCCAAAAGTTGGGCCTACTCTCAGGTCTGAGTTATATGGAACATGGTATCTAGAGGCACACCCAGAGGTGGCCAACTTTTTCAGACTGGTTGGTATGTTCTCATACTGTGAGAAGCTTGAAGACTTTCACCAACAACGCTCAGAAGCATTTGCACTATCATATGATGGGAGGAGAGTTGTTATAGGCAAGGAGGAATTTGTGGTAGATGAAGCATCCATCACTGAGATTATTGGCCTCCCTAGAATAGGGGAATGTTGGTTCAAGACCACTGTACCTACAAACATTGAGTTCAGATCATATTTCCAGCCTCAACATAAGGATCTCATCTGGAAGAAAGAAATACCAATGTCGTTTCTTGAGCCTAAATGGCAATCTCTGTTGAAGGCAATTTTTGCATACATCACCTGCGAAGGTAGGTACAACAGGGTTATGTTTTACCACTTTAAACTATTTAACCATTTCACAGGAAGATCACCTATCAATCTACCATTTTACCTACATAAAGCGCTCACAAAAATTCCAAGACAGGTCAAGGTGAAACCTACCAAAGTGGCCAGCAGGTTGTCACACCAAGGGTTGATTACACTCATTGTTAAAGAATCCTTGAAGAAGAAACAAGTGGATTGGAATCATTTCCTATTTTGGAATGAGTTCCAAACTAATCTTCAACTGGATGATAAGGTAAAAAAGTATGCTGCTAAGAAGTCCATCACCCCTAGGAGTAGTCAAAGAAAAAGGAGGGATATCTCACCTCCAAGAGAGCCAAGAGAATCATCCTCTGCCAAAAGAAAAATAACTAAAAGGAAATTACAGTTTGGTAAATAAGGTGAGAAAACTGAGGGTTTAGTTGAGAGACACAACCCCTTGAATCTTCCATACAATGACTTTGAACCTAAACAAGAACACACAGAAGCACAAGGTGAAGAATAGGCTGATCAAGTTGTTGATGACTACCCTAACTTGCCTACTCCTACCCCTCTAGAAGAACAGAGTACAACTATGGCTGATCCATCTGCCAGCAAGCCAACACCAGCCAGATCATAGAAGAAAAACCAACTTCTTAAGAAGGTTTATGAGTTAGAAGCCTCTGAGAAAAAAATCAAGAAGAAAATCGTAGAGTTAGTTGATAAGAATGTGGAATTGTATGATATCAGTCAGGATGTCATGGATAAATATGATAAGACTCTGGACAAAAATAAATTTTTAGTGAAGGAGAACACTAAGCTGAACAGGCAGCTCAGACTCCTAAGATGTAAGGTGAAAGAGACTCAGACTCCAACTCTCGAGCACTCAGGGTTAGAAACCCTAGCATAATTGGCTACTTCCTTAGAGAAGGAAACAGAGCCTCCTACACAGTAGACTGAATTTTCTAGCCCTGTACAAGGAGGAGCAACATCACCAAAGAGACCTTGAACACTCATCGAAGCAGCAAGGTATTCCAATTTTGAAATTTTGAAATTTTGGTGAAAGCTAATCTTTCGGTGCTTTAGGCGAACAGGATGATTGTTCATTAACCACCAAAAGAAGAGCTTTTCGGTGGTTAATACACACATAATTCCTCTGTGTTAACCACCGAAACCTGTCATTACACAGAAAAGGTGAAATTTTTCCCAGATTGAAGTTTTATTAATCCAAATCGCTTGAAAACTCTTTTAAAGGATATATATTGAATTATAAAATCATATCTAAGATCCATTTTTGGTGTAAAAGAGTTATAAGAGGTATTCAAGTTGGTTTTGGTACCTAATCTGGTGGAAACGAATTAGGGTTTTTTCTGAACTCGGAAAATTTGAATATTATCTTCTTCAAGAGTCATCAAATAGCCTTGGAAGGATTATCTGCATTGCACAAGGACTCTACATCATTTGAAGAACATGAAATGTGGAATTGACCTCATTTTGAGGATCATTAATTATCTTTTGTAATCTAGTTTTTGACTTTCTATATTTAGTATTTATGATCCACTCTTTTAGGATCTGAATACTGTATTGTAAAAACTATAAAGATGCAGACATAAAATGAACTAGGGGTTCAATCCTGGATACATTTTGGCTCATGTACTTAGACTCTTATCTTGATAATAGAATCATAGTCTTCTTTTGCTGTCAATGTCAGATTTATTCATGTGTTGCATTACTCTGTACTTTGATTCAGTTTAGCTCAACTTTTAAGAACTGTTATCTTCTTATTTAGCTTATGAATTCTAATTAAAGGATCTCTTACTATCTTGTCTGACCCTGCATGTTAATGTACTTGGTTTTATAGACTAGTGTTCTTCATACCCTATTTCAGTTACTCTGTCTGATCATTGATTTCTAAAAGCACTGTCTTATTCGAATGCATGATAAGTTGTTCTTCTCATTAGCTATTGAGTTATCCCATTGTTCCAAGCATACCAAATTTACCATATTCTTGAGTTACCAAGCATCTTTTGCCTACAAACCCAAAGAGTTTCTTGGAGTGATAACAAATTGGCGTCGTTGCCAGGGAGAGGAGATTGAAGCTCAGCTTCCTTGGGAGACGAGATAGATACAACTTTGATGATAGACAAAGCCTGGACATTATATTGGTTGTAATCATCTATCTGGCGACTCCATGAAGGATGTATTCAGTGGCGACTTCGTTAATCAAAAAATTGTTGGCGACTCCACGATTAAAGACTCCACTGGGGAGGATCCTGTTGACAAAAGATGAAGAGGTTAAATTTCAATTCCAGGTATCAGTTCATTAGTTTGCTTCATGAACTATTGTATTTCTTTATCACCTCTTTCATGCTTTTCCCTTCCCATGTAAAGAGAATCATTTTTTGTTTTGTATATTTAGAAAATCATCATTCTTCCTGTATATACCCAACCTTAGAAAAAGAAAACTTGCAGCATGCTTATACTACAGAAGTAGATTCAATAGTTTTACCTCACCATGTTCATAAATATGAGTTCTACATTCCATTCCCTCTTGAATCCAATAACCCTTCTGACTTTGTGGACATTGAAATTGATTCCAAACCCTCTCAGATTTCAACACCTTTTCACATTACTGATAAACTTTCTCATCAACCTATTAAGTTTCATGATCATCCCACTGCCTTTCAAATTAAAACTGGGATGAAGATGTTCAGGCCTTTGAGGCTTTCCTATTCCCTTCATCCTTACCCCCTTGATTGTTTTGAATATCTTCCCTAGTTTTCTGGAGAGAACCCAGTTTCAGTTGAGAGGCACTTGGAAGCCTTTGAGGATTCTATTGATTGATTCAAGATTATTCATGAAGACGTGATCATGAGATTTTTATCTAAGTCGTTGATCAAAGATGTTGCAATATGGTTTAAGGATCTAAGAGCTTACTCCATTGGCTCTTGGATCGAATTATCTAATGCTTTTTCCAAACATTGGGGTAAGAACAAATCATTGGATTCATATCTCACTGACTTTTATGCTTTGAAGAGAGAGCAGGAAGAATCTTTGCCTATCTTCAATAGAAGGTTCTACAGGATATATTATGACATACCTTTGGAGATCTGGCCCACGGAGATTGTTGCCATGGTATACTATGTTATGGCTCAGTATTCAAAGCTTGTGATTTTACTGCTGGAAAGGAAATCTTCATCGTTAATGAGTTTGTTTGAAGATTCTCAAGAGGTGGAGGAGAACATTTGTGCTTCCAGGAGGACCCAAGAGTAGGCTGACTTTGAAAATCCGCATCTACCTGAGCCAACAGAATGGCAATATGGCTTAGATTTTGAGCATGAATATGTTGATGTTTTCATTGTATGGTGATGCACGTTAGTGGTGTTTTTATTTACCTCCTTCCAATATTTCATCATTGAAGGATTTTCACAGAGCATTCACCGAGCATTGCAAAAGGTATTTTTTAGATGAGTTTGCATTTGATAATTGTTGTGATGAATATGAATTACATTGTAAGCTTGAAGATGTAAATATAGAAAGAGCTCCCCCTCATAACATGTCACAGCCCATTAATGATCTTCAAGATGTTGTGTTTTCCCATCAACATGAACTACAAATGGATAATAAAGAAATTGAACGCTCTTTTACCATCCTTAAGTCTAATTGTTATGAATTCGAAGAGATGGTTCCTTTAGCTATACAGAGAGATGATCATGAATGTATACATGATGTGCTTAATGATAGCTTCAAAGAGTATGTTGTAATAGGGGACATCTATCATTGTAACCAAGATATTGGTGATCTTCAGGTGGATAACCATAGCATTGATTCCTTTGACATTGTATCAAATGCATATACTAATTTAGGTTCTCATGAAGATGATATTGTCCCCTTTGAAAACCCCAAAGATGATTATCAGATTGACAGATTAGCAGGTGACGGTATCAGATCTGCAACAGATTCTAAAGGCAACCATCAACTTTTTGATTTGTAGACCAAGGCATTTTTTAGCAGTTATGAGGAGGAAGGTGAAGAACAAAAAGTTTCTGATCAACAATTGAGTTTGTATTTTCATTTGATAGAGGAAGAATAGTCCACATTCAGTATTGATATCAGTGAATACAACAAGCAGTGGGATTTCAATTCGCAGTTGGGACATCAAGAAGACTTCCAAGGAAGACATCTATCTACAAACAGAGAGCCAGTCATGGAAGGGCGGTCATTTTTCATGAATCAGAATGCTTTTGATCTTGATTTTAGAGACCCGGTGGCTGATTTGAAAGAATTACTTATTTCAGACCCTATGAAAGTTCTAGATTTCATTCATTCATCAATTTCCATGGGTGAGTATGACTTTCTGAAAGCTTATTTATTACTATTGATATGTTTCAGTTATTTTCTATTAAGTAGCGATAGAGACAAAGTCATTACGATTTTGAAGTTGCTCAAATGGTTGTGATGGAAATCTGCATTTACCTGACCAAAATTTAGATTTGGTTAGCAGTAGGGATAGGCAGAAGAATAAATCTCTTCAGATGAGCACTAGATTGTTTTCAGTTATTGGTTGAATAAGCATAGCAAGCTACAGGTTGTCCGAAGATAAGTTGCTCAGGCTAGATGACTCCATAGCCCAATGGATTGACAAAATACAAATTGTAAATGATTGGTGGCAGAATTTTTAAGTTAATGGACAGGCACAAGTCTGCTTGTTCTTTAGGTGATAGGGAGAAGTCCAAAAAATTATTTCTAAATTTTTTCAAGCTTCTTAGACAGTCTATTTTCTGTAAATAAACTTGGAACAAACATCAGATTTGGTTTTGTCAAGAAAAAGAGAGAATCTCAGGTTTTTGTGGTTTAGGAAGGCCTGAAAAGTGCTCATTAACCACCGAAATCCTTTGCTTTCAGTAGTTAAAAGGGAAAAACAAAATCCCAGTTAACCACCGAAAAGGTTTTTACGTGGAAAAAGAAAAGCTTGTGCTTTCGCACGTTTCGACTATCAGTTGGCGCAATCATCAAATGGTAACCACCGAAAATTGATGGAATTGGTGAGGTAAGATGCTATCATTACACCTGATCGGGGTTTTGATGCTCTATAGTCCTTTCGAACCACCACTTGTCATTTCACATGAAGGCTCGACATAACACATAATTTTATGAGTTGATTTTCATCTAAATGCTTGATGATTCGCATGACCTTGATAATTTCAGGTCTCGAGAGATATATTCATGATGATTCCCATTTAATTATGATTTGAAATCCATTGATTTAGAAATCAAGTCCGAAGTTGTGTGCATTATATGGAATCTCATGATTTCATTAACAAACCCAAAATATGCAGTCAATTGTCGTTATTGCCAAATCAAGGTCGAGTTCTTTTGCTAGTCACTACTCCATTTATCATCCAATTCGAGAAGGCCTAAGTCTTCAGGTAGCATTAGATTCTTTCAAGCCTGAGTTCAATTATATCTGTTGCATTAAGTTGAGTTCTTAGCTATAATCAAGCCTACATTTTTTATTAGAATCTATTGATGATTTGGTTTATTTTAATCAAAATTTGAGTCACCCCTACTCTGTACCTTATAACTTGACATGCACCATCTGTGTTCTCTGAAATTTAAGTGTTTTTCCTCCCAGTTTGCAGGTTTTTTGATAAATTGCATGGACAGTTCAACCAACTCATCAAATGCTGAAAGATGTGCCTACTCTCAGGTATGATTTAGATGGAACATGGTATCTAGAGGCACACCCAAAGGTGGCCATATTTTTCAGACTGGTTGGTGTGTTCTCATATTCTCAGAAGCTTGAATATTTTCACCAACAGCTCTCGGAAGCATTTTCACTATCACATGATGGGAGGATAGTTGTTATAGGCAAGGAGGAATTCGTGGTAGATGAAGCAGCCATCCCTGAGATTACTGGCCTCCCTAGAATAGGGGAATGTTGGTTCAAGACCACTATACCTACAAACATTGAGTTCAGATCATATTTGTAGCCTCAACATAAGGATCTCATCTGGAAGAAAGAAATACCAATGTCATTTCTTGAGCCTAAATGGCAAGCTTTGTTGAAGGCAATTTTTGCATACATCACCTGTGAAGGAAAGTACAACAGGGTTATGTTTTACCACTTTAAACTATTGAACCATTTCACAGGCAGATCACCTATCAATCTACCCTTTTACCTACATAAATCTCTCACAAAAAATGGCAAGACAGGTCAAGGTGAAACCTACCAAAGTGGCCAGCAGGTTGTCACACCAAGGGTTGGTTACACTCATTGTTAACGAATCCTTGAATAAGAAACAAGTGGACTGGAATCATTTCCTATTTTGGAATGAGTTCCAAACTAATATTCAATAGGATGATAAGGGAAAAAAGTCTGCTGCTAAGAAGTCCATCACCCCTAAGAGCAGTCGAAGAAAAAGGAGGGCTATCCCACCTCCAAGAGAGCCAACAGAATCATCCTCTACCAAAAGAAAAGGAACTAAAAGGAAATTACAGTTTGGTAAAGAAGGTGAGAAAACTGAGGGTTTAGCTGAGAGAGACAACCCCTTGAATCTTCCATACAGTGACTCTGAACCTGAACAAGAACACAAAGAAGTATAAGGTGAAGAACATGCTTATCAAGCTGTTGATGACTACCCTAACCTTCCTACTCTTACCCCTCTAGAAGAACAGAGTACACCGGAGGCTGAGCCATATACCAGCAAGCCAGCACCAGCCAGATCACAGAAGAAAAACCAACTTCTTAAGAAGGTTTATGAGTTAGAAGCCTCTGAGAAACAAATCAAGAAGAAAATAGTAGAGTTAGTTGATAAGAATGTGGAATTGTATGATATCAGTCAGGATTTCATGGATAAATATGATAAGACTCTGGAAAAAAATAAATTGTTAATGAAGGAGAACACTAAGTTGAACAGACAACTCAAACTCCTAAGATGTAAGGTGAAAGAGACTCAGACTCCAACTCTCGAGAACGCAGGGTTAGAAACCCTAGTAGAATTGGATACTTCCTTAGAGAAGGAAACAGAGCCTCCTACACAACAATCTGAAGTTTCCAGCCCTGTACAAGGAGGAGCAGCATCACCAAAGAGACCTTGAACACTCATCAAAGCAGCAAGGTATTCCAATTTTGCAATTTTGAAATTTTGGTGAAAGCTAAGCTTTCGGTGGTTTAGGCGAACAGGACGACTGTTCATTAACCACCGAAAGCAGAGGTTTTCGGTGGTTAATACACCCAGAATTCCTCTGTGTTAACCACTAAAACCTATCATTACACAGAAAAGGTGAAATTTTTCCCAGATCAAAGTTTCATTAATCCAAATCGCTTGAAAACTCTTTTAAAGGATAGATATTGAATTATAAAGTCAGATCTAAGATCCATTTTTGGTGTAGAAGAGTTATAAGAGGTATTCAAGTTGGTTTTGGTACCTATTCTGGTGGCAATGAATTAGGGTTTTTTCCAAACTTAGCAAATTCAAATCTTATCTTCTTCAAGAGTCATCAAACATCCTTGGAAGGCTTATCTGCATTGCACAAGGACTCTACATCATTTGAAGACCATGAAATGTGGAATTGACCTCATTTTGAGGATCATTCCTTATATTTTGTAATCTAGTTTTTGACTTTCTATATTTAGTATTTCCGATCCACTCTTTCAAGATCTGAATACTATATTGTAAAAACTATAAATATGTAGACATAAAATGAACTAGGGGTTCAATCCTGGATACATTTTGGCTCATGTATTTAGACTCTTATCTTGATAATAGAATCACAGCCTTCTTTTGTTGTCAATGTCAGATTTATTCATGTGTTTCATTACTCTGTACTTTGATTCAGTTTAGCTCAGCTTTTAAGCACTGTTATCTTCTTATTTATCTCATGAATTTGAATTAAAGGATCTCTTACTATCTTGTATGACCCTGCATGTTAACGTACTTGGTTATCTAGACTAGTGTTATTCATACCCTATTTCAATTACTCTGTCTGATCATTGATTTCTAAAAGCACTCTCTTATTTGAATGCATGATAAGTTGTTCTTCTCATTAGCTATTGAGTTATCCCATTGTTCCAAGCATACCAAATTTACCATATTCTTGAGTTACCAAGCATCTTTGGCCTACAACCCCAAAGAGTTTCTTGGAGTGATAACATTCACAATATCTAACCTTTCTTTCTTCTTTTCTTTTATGACTCTGAGGAATCTGAATCTCTTCTATTTTCCATAAACACAACGCTCACAGAAGTCCAAATCAATTTGTTTAAGATCTGGAAGCAAATTTATTTTATGAAGTATCTGCATACCCTTTTCACTCATGTGTCCTAGCCTATGATGCCACAGTGTTGTATCCACTCCTGCAGAAGCTAAAGAGGTAGAAGAGTCAGTATTGCTAGTACATAAATACAATGTACCTACCTTCTCTCCTTTTTCTATCACCAATGATCCTTTGATGACCTTCCATGTATTATCTGTAAATATGGACACACAACCTTCACTTGCCAACTGCCCTATTTAAATTAGATTTTTCCTTAAATCTGGAACATGTCTTACCTCTTTCAACAACCATTGGTTTCCATTGTGTTGCTTTATTTTTTCTATTCCCATTCTAACAATTTTGCATGGCGCATCATCACCCAAATGAACCTGTCCAAAATCACCTTGAACATAATCTAGAAAATGTTTCCTATGGGGTGTGGCATGAAATGAAGCCCGTGAATCTACTACCCAAGACTCATAAATATTATCTGCAGAAAGAATCAAAGCATATTGTAACACATCACCTGTTACAATTGCATCCTGATTTATCTCATGTTGTCCATCTCTTTGTTTATTTGGAGCTATGTAGTCTTTCTTCAGATGTCCTTTCTTCCCACAATTCCAACACTCTATCTTTCCAAGTCTAGATTTGGATCTTCCCTTCCTATAATTACCATGGTTCCCTGAGCCCTTTTCTCTATCCTTTTGTCTTCCCCTGTTCTCCATGTTCAATGCATTACCTGATGTCTCACCTGTGCTTTTCCATCGCATTTTCTCATTAAGGATAACACCAACAACATCATCAAATTTTAAAGTATTTGAACCATATATAGAGTTACTTACAACCATGACCAAGTCGTTCCATCTTTCTGGCAATGAGCACAAGATTAGAAGAGCCCTAACCTCATCATCAAAGTCCACTTTTATAGAACTTAGTTGATTAGTAACCGTATTAAATTCATTTAAATGATCTGTAATAGACTCACCTTCTGACATCTTCATATTAAATAATCTCTTCATAAGAAATACCTTATTAGATGCCAAAGGTTTTTCATACAGTTTAGCCAATGGATCCATCATATCCTTCATTGTCTTTTCTTTCAAAATATTGAAAGCCACCGACGCTGCCAAGCTCATCCGTATTGTTCCTAGAGCCTTTCTGTCAAGAATCTCCCATTCTTCATCCTTCATGGTCGTCGGCTTCTTTTCTACTCCACCCAATGGTAGGAATAGATCCTTCTGATATAAATAATCTTCCATATAAATAATAGTTTTGGCCGTTAAATTTCTCGACCCTAAACTTTCCATCTTCCGACATTGCTCCCACTCGAACTAGGAACCCTCTTTTCCTACGAGTTACCTTTCGCTCTGATACCAATTGTTAGAAAAATGGGACCGCGGAGCAATAAAACAAAAAAAATGCAAAAATAAAACATAGAAGATACATAATACAATAGAGACACAGATTTACATGGTTCACCCAGTGTGGGCTACATCCACCAAAGAAATTGCCAGGTCCTTCCATTATTATTATCCAGCAAATGAAGGGATACAACCTACATCAAAGCCCGTTGTAACTTCCTCTTCTTTCTCTCACAGTCTTCTCTCTCATAATACAATACTCGCCATAATGCATAGCCACAATACTTTTCCCTCATAACAGAGGGTTTCCTTCTAGGGAAAAAAACCCTAACATAATTTCTATTGTTAGATCTGTGACCTTATAATGAATGGTATAGATTTTCAATGAAAGTACAATATACATTTGCAAGGCAATTTTTCCTTCAAGGGCTTCGCCCCCAAACCCCCAGTCGAGGGGATAGCCCCCTTGGACCCCACAAAGGGGGTACCCCCCCCTCTACACTCCCCCGCGTGGAAGAGTGTACATACTTCTGGGGTGTAAAGTCTTAATAGGGTATAAACACAGCTGAAAGAAAGGACCTTTGAATCAGGAATATAATCAGGCTCCACAACCAACACAGGGGTATCTTGCTTGGACACATTTTGTGGCCGAAATTTATGACCAATTTGTCTCTGACACCCACCATTTAGGTATTTTGACGAAGTTAAAGCGGTTTGGGATGGTGGAAGACTTTATTGTTGCATTTGAGCACATGGATTTCAGAACAGAGGACATGTCAGATGTTTTATTTAGGGATTTTTTTATCAATGGCCTCAAATATGAAATTTGTGCACAAGTTCTCATGGCACACCCCCAGACTTGGATGGAAGCTACTCAATGAGCCAAGGAATCCCAATAGATTGTATCCTCCGAAACCCGTAAACCCTCCTTTCCACCTCACCCTAAACCCACCAATTTCTCCCCTCCTACCACTCCCATAAAGATCCAGAAATTAACTAGGGCTGAAATGGTTGAACGTCAACTCAAGGGTCTTTATTATAATTGTGATGACAAATATTTTCCCTGGCACATGTGTAAGGAAAAAAATATTTTTATGGTTGTGACTAAGGATATTTCTAAAGAAGATGTTGTTGTTCCACCTATGGAGGAGCTACCAATGCCATATGACCTCACCCCACCCCCTGACCCACCAGACATTGACCCTGTGATTTCACTTAAGGACCTCACTGACTTCTCTGCTCCCCAGACTCTCAAATTAATTGGTTACATAAAAAATAGGAAAGTTATCATCCTTGTGGATAGTGGTAGCACCCATAACTTTATTCATC
>ML784129.1:597501-613287 GCA_009831015.1 Picea engelmannii | reverse complement strand
TGTCCACACCTCTCCCTCAACCTCTCTGGAAATCATGTGTGGCCCCTTTACTCCATATGTGAGTCTGGTCGGCAAGCTATTGTCAGCCTGCATCATCAACCATCATGTCAGAACATGTCAACAACATATCATCAAATAAATAAAATATGATGGTAAATAATCAACCCAAATAGCACACTCCCTGACTCAATCCGGAGTCCAAGGGGTTCCACCGATGCTTCTGCATCCTCAAGGTCCAAAACCCTGCGCACTCAACAAAACTGAGTCAATAGCACCTGTCTACATCAAGTAGTAAAGCATCATGTCGTCTATCAAAATGCATCATAATCAAGCATAAATGTATTAATATCATAAAAGTCCAGACCACTTGCGAGCAAGTGTCCTCAAAGAATAAGTTTTGTAAGTGCGCCAGAGCGAGATGTTACATTAATGAATGGGGTGGACCCTATGGAGGATCTTTGAACAATATGGATAAATGCATAGTGAAGGAGAAAAGACACCTACTCCATATTCCAGTAAGGAACACAATACCCATTAAAGATTCCAAAAAGGTGTTGACATAGGTGGCAACATACATTCAAGGGAGTCCCATAGGTAGTGGCCAGAAAATAATTGAGAAGAAGATATGCAGCTTCAATGCAAAGTCATGGCAGGACTAAATAGGACTCCCAATCCTAATAGAAAACTTATAGCATGGACACCAAAATGCAAAGGGGGTTGAATTTCATTTGGTACGGGCGTAGGGAGGTTGGAAAACGAGCCCAACCGAAAACGCTACCCAAAAATGTGGAATTATTTTCTTTTTCACATTTTGTTAGGGAATCTACAGGTTGTAATCTAGCAAGGCGCATATGTCAACATGTTGCACAAAGGAAACCCACAAATATAATTAAAAGTTAAGTTTTTAAGGTGACTTTGATGAGGGAAATTGGGATTTTGACTAGCAAGCTAGGGAAAGGGTTGGGCCATGTCACAAATACATAGGTTGGGCAATTTGTGCTATAACACCTATGATAGAAAAATATAAAAATATTAGATAAATTAAAAATACAAAATTTATTTTACTCATGTGGAATTTTAGAGAATAATTATATTGAAAAATACCTCAAAGGGGGCATGAATAAGAAAAAAAAGATTATTTGAAAAATAGTTGTGTAAGTCTTGAATTTAATTCTAGATAAAATGTGTAATAAGAGACATGCATGCTATATTCTATGCAAAATAATTACAAATAAATTTTGTTGTGAAGTGGGAAATTGAGGAAGCAACTCTTTAAAACATTGGTACAAATAATAGTTTGGTATGTTATCTAGTTTGGGGTTCATACTCCTTTAAAGAATTTTAAAAGAAAGTTGAAAGAGTTCATAAATAGTTTTTATTGGAGAACTACAAGTTAAAATGAAAACATAGTACTTTATGATGTTACCATTAGAAGGAAAAAAAATATGTCAATTTATAACATTTATATTCAAAATAAGACATATAGACAATAATGAATTACCTCACCAAGAAAATATTGTAACTCAAGATAAATGTTGCTACTGTGATGGAATGAAATATATTAAAAATAGGGAATTTAAGAAAAAATGTTTTCCAATGAACTTTAAGCAATTCGAGACTCAACAAAAAAAAAAAAGTATAGAAAGGTAAAAAATGAGATTTTGTCAATTTAAGATCAAAACAATGATTACTTACATTGAAGAGCATTATCTTCATGATAAAATATCTATGCACAAAAATAAACAACATATAATTTGTCAATTCAATTTAAATTCTCATCACCTAGTAACAAAAATAGAAAGATGGGAAAATATAAATTAAAAAAATGCCTATACCTATTTTCCAAACAAAAAGAAATAAAAAATGAGATACATGTGATTCTACATTGTTTGAACAAGTAAAACAAAAAAACTCAATTTAATGTAAAAAATTGAGTACATAACATATTTTCTTAGATTTTCCCACAAAAACAAATAAATCCTTATATTTATCCTTATATTAAAAGGTTTTTAGAAAACTACTAAAAACAAAACTTTATCATCGATTAAGACATCTTTAAGATAAATAAAATAAAAAAATTAATAAAATAAAACATTCTTCATATTGTACCAAAAAATTCCTTTTACGTAAATATAAAATAATTTATAACTCTATTATATAATTCACATATATTACGTAACCTAACATGACTAAAATTGTTAAATTTCAATTTCACATGAATGTGTAATAAAGGCTATTTTTCTCCTATTTCATCTTAATAACTTTAAGATACAGTTGTTTTTACGTAGTAAAAATGTCATAAATATCATGTGTATCGAAATGGGAGCCTGTGTTATTATTATTTTATTTATATTGAGTGAGCAAAATGTCACTATAATGCAATGCTCAAATTGCATCATTGAGAAATATGGGAATAACAACGCATCTTCCTTCAACATTACTTCATCTGATATGATAGTATAAAATATATTGATTGATATAAATGAAATATGTCAATCCTCGTTCGAAATCTCATTTGAGATTTTATGCGAAATTAATATTTCACTCTTAGAATAATATTTTACTCACAATGTAAGACAACAATTGATATTTATGTAGTGCCTGTCATATATAAAGATATGTCAAATTCCTATCAATATTCAAGTGTTAGGTGAGACTCGTTCGAAATTTCATTTGAGATTTTATGCGAAATTAATATTTCACTCTTAGAATAATATTTTACTCACAATGTAAGACAACAATTGATATTTATGTAGTGCCTGTCATATATAAAGATATGTCAAATTCCTATCAATATTCAAGTGTTAGGTGAGACTCGTTCGAAATTTCATTTGAGATTTTATGCGAAATTAATATTTCACTCTTAGAATAATATTTTACTCACAATGTAAGACAACAATTGATATTTATGTAGTGCCTATCATATATAAAGATATGTCAAATTCCTATCAATATTCAAGTGTTAGGTGAGACTAAGAATGATTAAGAATATATCATAATGAATTTGTCTTACTCCTCATAATTTTGAGATAACATTGAGACTATCATATCAAAATGGTGTGCCAATCTCTCAACCCTCATTTAACATTGAGACTATCATATCAAAATGGTGTGCCAATCTCTTAACCCTCATTTATGTTATTGGTTGGTATAAGATGGTACAATAGTTTTCATTTTGTGAAGTGAAGTCTCAAGTGATGGTTTTGCAGTTCTTTAGTGTGGAATGAAACACACCTTTTTTCATCATGAAGCATGTCAATATTGATTTGGCTTTAAGGGGGGCTTGCACTTAGTGGGTAGCCTCAATTTGTTGTAGTCTTTGTTGCTCTAGGTTTTGGCTCCCCCAAGTGTGGAGTTAGCCTTGGCAAGTTCGCTTTGATCAAAGTTCTTTTGGTTATTTATTTGATTGGTCTATTTCATTTTCATCCTCTGGTGTTTTGTTCTATTGAGGTGCTCATAAAATTCCTCCTAACCAAGTCTCATTATTTGGAATTGTTCTCCCTTACATCGACCATGTTTGAGGAGTTCACTATTTTGGTCTCTTTTCTTGACATTGTGTCTCAAGTGTCAACCTGGCCTCCTTTGGTATTTGTGGTTTTATGGTTGGTTTCAGGCCCACCTTGGCCTCCATGGAACATTTGTTGGGTCCTAGTGTGGGCAATCAATGTCCATTGTTTATGGTTCTTCTTCGAGGTGGTCATAACTGCAAGTTTGTTCCTTCTCTCAGTCAGAATTACCGTGCTTGCACTTTCTCCCACATATCCTAATTTTGAATCTTGGTTTTGGTCGGCCTTTGCCTTGTCTCCTAATCTAGTTAGTGGTACCCATGGGTGGCTTAAGCTTGTGATCCACTCTAGTCTCTCTAGATTTTCCACCATGAGATCAACTACTCTCATCCCTAATACTTCCATCAATCATAGAATCTCCCACAAGTTCTCCCCTGCTACTCCCAATCCTCAACCTATGTGTAAACCACTCCACCAAACCACTCATGCTCGGAAGGATGTAATTTGAGCAGTTACTACATTCAAACTTCAATTTTTTGAGGGTATCAAGAGAGAAATTAAGGATATGGATAAAAAGGTCAAATGGAAACGAAAACAAATCCCTGAAGAGAAGATGGAAGGAAAATTCAAGGAGTGGATCTATGATCGTAGATTCTCTCAAACTAGGGACACTAAAATTGCCAAACTAATAGAACTCTACTAACTCAATAAGTTCCTCAATGCTCATATCATTGAGGAGAATGGTGCCCTCATTCTGCCATTTGAGATAAGCTTCACTATTTGGAACAAAAGTTTGACATTCTTAGTAATAAGGTATTTAAATTGGATTTTCTTAGGCTTCTATAGCAAACTCTCATAGGTCTCATATGCAATGTGTTGAATCAATCCACGTGTGTGGAACTTCTCGATCTAATCCTATTTTGGTGGAAGATGAACAAGGACCAACAGGCCATAGAATGGGAAAATCCAAAGTAAAAAATAATATCTAGGGTTAGTATCCTCACCCTTTACACTACTATTGCTAAGAAAGAGCATCATTCCTCCTCTTGTTTTCTATTATTTTATTATTGGTTGATAAAATATTGTAGGAAAGAAAAATAGTTATTACAATGTCTTCAATTTTTTCATTCAAACTATGATAGAACATATGATTTACTATGCTACTACCCCTATGGTCTTGGTTTCCACAATGGAAATCCACAAGGGATGTTGATTGTACTCTTTTTTGTATTATATTAATAATAAAGACTAGCTAGCTTACCAAAAGAAAAAACATGTGTGCCTATGACCCTATATATAAGTTTAGTAGTTATTATATATAGACAAAATAAATATTTTCTTTAGATAATTTGTGATGCATGGAAAACTAAGATTTCCATTGAAAACCAAAGTAGACAAAGAAATATCAAAACAACACTATATTAAACACAACGACATTGTCCTTTACTTCATTAAAATACTACACAATATACACACTCATGGCATTTAACAACAACTCGCTATAATTACTCAATCAAATAGAACATTTATTGCAATATACACAAATATAAAAACAACATCCATTGAAATTACACACAAAATTTAAGTGGAAACCTAAAGGGAAAACCCATTATCTTAATATCAATCCCTTCTATTATCATCAATTCTACAAAATATGACATTAGTAAGCTATTGGCCTCTTTAACAATTTATAGACTGTATTGGGCTACCAGGATGAATGTCATGAAAACCTCCTCTATTTATTGTTTTGTTTGGAGCATTCTATTTCTTCATTCTTTTTGTTATTTGTGTTTATCATCTTCCTATGTTATGAATTGGTATGTCCACATTCTTCAATTTATCCCAAGTTTCTCATCAGTGGAGATGCTCGTTCCTGTAATTTTTCCCATTAATGTATCCCTTATTGGACTAATTCTTCATGTTCAAGTATCTTGGCTTTATTTTTCCTTTCCTATTTAGCCACCACATGTAATTCTTCTATTCATGCATGTCTTTGGCCAACTCCTCATGTGTATATTTTTTATTTCTCTTATTCCTTGATCTATACCTGATCGCCAAGCTTGAACCAGATATATCCTCATAGGCATGCTAGGGGTTTCCAGATGTCTCCCCATATAGGCCTTGTGTATATTCTATATATCCCCAATATATTCACTAAACATGCAGTGTCATCGAACCTTTCTCAATGTCTCTTAGTACACTCATTATAATAGTCAAGGTTTTATTAGCATTCTCCAATATGCTAGTGTGAAAACCCCAACAAATGTCTCATACAACATGATTAGTACCTCTATAACTATCTCCTCGAGCTTCCCAAGTAGACTAGTATATTTCTAATATGTTCTCAAGATATGACATTTTTGGAAGCATTTGAAATGTAGGGTGGGGTCCTATCAGGATATCCATATGACTATGG
The DNA here is from genome assembly GCA_009831015.1 of Picea engelmannii. Taxonomy (NCBI): domain Eukaryota; kingdom Viridiplantae; phylum Streptophyta; class Pinopsida; order Pinales; family Pinaceae; genus Picea; species Picea engelmannii. The sequence continues at coordinate 607,365 of ML784129.1, read as the reverse complement.
AAAGGTGGCTTTATAGTGTCATCAATACTTTTGTGGGATACTCCCACCTACAAATTAGGAAACTCTCAAAAAATTATTAGAAGATCAAACAAAATAGGATGTCACCATACATCCACTCTCTACTTATCATAATGAGCCACATAAGCATGTCATCGAACTCATTCTCACATCATCATTACTACACCATCTAGTCTTTGTCAAGTCATTGTTTTTAATTTCTCCTTCAATTTGCTAAAGTCTTTATCAACTGTTCTTTTACACTTTATTTTCTATTTCCCTCATTTCATGTTGTTAACACTTCTAAGCAGTCTCTTTTATTTGGTGGTGATCCTCCTATGTAATACCCCGGTTTTGAGTGCCCATATTAATAATTTATTTTGTTTATCCATGAAAGGCCGAAGTTCCTATAAAGTTGAAAGCTCAGAGTTCCTAGAAATGTAATACAATGAATATATTAATAAAATACAACGTTGGTTGCAAGATAAACAAGGACGAAGATAGGGGGCTAAGTATTTTTTATTGTATTTTATTCGCCCATATTGGTTTTAGAAGGGGAAAAGCGGTTACATGATATTCTTGGGGAAGCCATATGCTGCTTAATTGCATGTAATCATATACACCCCTCTTTTGGGTTGTTTGGGGGTCACTCATTTGTATTTCCTCATTCTTGATCACTCATTTTCATCGATACTCGTTCCTCGTTCATTTGGTTAATCACTCATTTCATTAATACTTGTTCCCCATTCATTCTTTCTCTTGGTTTGGGCATGGGGAATGACTTGTGTGAAGATAAGAGCCATTGTTTTCTGGATGGAAGTAATTATTGATTATTCCAGAAAGGAATGGATGCATGTGTTCATGAGAATGATGGTAGTTGTAAAAGAATTTTCCACAAATGAGAATCTCTGGAGTTTCCAGCATTGATATTTTTTTACCAGTAGCAATGGAGCCCTGGATAAGAGGTGGAACAACATGAGGGACTGCATTGCAGTGAAATGGGTTCATTTCTTTGGGTTTTGTAGGCTAAAGGAGAAGAGAGCTAGTAAACTAGGATTATTGTGTGGTTGGGAAAATTGTGAGAGCTTGATAGCTGGTTTTTTTGTGTTAGATGCATCGTAGGACCTATCCTTGTGGATTCATAGCCCTGGCTCGAGGGTGACCTGATGTTGAGAGCTAGAACATCAATGTATATGGTTGGCTGGAACGTCCAACGTTTCCAACTAGTTGGTGAATGTTTATTTGAAAACATAACTACTCTTTATGTTTTATATGTATTTTTTAGTCCGTTGTGTATTTATTATCTCTTTGATTTGTTTATATCATGCATGTTTGTTGCTAAAGCTATGCATAGCCTGTTATGGTTTTATTTTATAATTTGTCATGTCTTGTTAATTGCATGTGCATGCATTAGGCTTTTTTTTAAAAATAATGGTAACAAAAATTGGAAATATGTCAAGAACGTGAATTCTTGAGGTACCCGGGAAATGGGTACATTACATATTGGTATTAGATAAAAATGTCTCATTATCCTGATACTTTGTACATGATAGATTGGTATCAGAGTAAAGATTTTCGTTGTGTTGATACCAGGTATGTTACAGATTGGTATCAAAGCATTGGTTGCAGTTCTTGGGCCGTATGGGTCGATTTTCAAGTCATTTTGTGTAGAGGCCAAGCTAGAAGGTGCTTGGGCACCTGAACGTTGATCTTGAAATATGCATTTTTTTTTAAAAGTTGGGAAAACATTTCAAGTTCCATGATAATTCTTCAAATTGATTGATGCCAGTAATATTTAGGGGTAAAGCATGGAAAAAATTGGTTGTTAGTATAATTTAAATTGGCCAAGGGAAGCTTAATTATCAAATTCCATGACGGCCTTGACAAAAATGTCAAAATAAGGCATTCTTGAAAAATTTGAAAAATTATGAAATTTGGTGATTTTTCGTATATGAAATCAACAGTGACGTGGATGCCATGTGTCATGTGATGTGGAAATAATGATTTGTACTTCCACGGTGGTAGGTTGGTGTCATGGTGTTAGGCCAGGATGACAGGGTGGCGGGTCATGGTGGTGGGGTGGTAGACCATCATGGCAGGGCTACCAGTGGAGTGATGACCCAAAACGACGAGTGGTATTGGTAAGTGACTACACATGTCAAGGAGAGAAGTTTTGAAATATATCTTGTAAATTTGAAACCAATAGGAATACATCACATAGCATGGGAGAAACCATTATTGCATCACGGGGAGGTTGTTAACTCCTAAGAACTTCAACGATGCGATATTAACCACGACCGTCAATCCTCTCCCAATCAATGCCATTAGATATGGAGTGGGGATGGGTTGCATGCTGGAGGTAAGGTGTGCAAGTGGACCCCATCAATGACATGGTACACTATGATGGTTCCATGTGTCATTTGGTATGGTGGGGCCACCTATTTAATAGTATTTTATTTATTTATACAATGAAGGTAAGATTATAAAGGTAAAGGAAGGATGACAGAGGGATGATTGGGTAGTCCAGGTGATTGGAGAGGTCACATGGAATCCTCTCAAGGTCTCATGTGGATCCATTGTTCCACATCATCATCCATGCCAACAGATTGCCAGATAGGAAAAACTTTCCTATAGTCTCAAAAAATAAAAAAAACTATGGATCCATTTTCTTATTTTGGCCATAACGGGAGAATACTATGTCAAATTTAGATGAACGGTTTGATTTTTTTTCCATAGTAAGGAGGGATACAACAGTTCCAGAGAAGGACACTTTCCATTTCTACTTGGATTTGTCAGTAATTGAAAAATATTGTTTTTTAAAGATTTAGGTCCAAATCATTGGCAGGGATCCAGATTAAGTTGAAATTCTTGGAGAGAGTCTGGAAGGTAGAAATGGAAATAACCTATGAAGTAATTGAATAAAACCTAAGGGTTTTGGAAAGGGGATGCTAAAATAGGACAAAATCCACTATTCCATGCCAAATTTTGGGGATTTGGGGATGTTCAGAGGAGGAAAACTGGTCCGAGGTGAAAAAAATGGAAAATTGCATTTAATCAACATTTTACATACTCATCAACATAGAAATATTTGTTTAGTGAAGTTTTTCTATAAGTGCACATATCGAGAGAGTCAATTTTGCTAAAAATTTAGTCTGGAAAAAAATTGTTAAAAGGACAAAGTTGCATATTTCAGATTGTTGTATAATATTACTGGACTAACAGATGGATAATATGAATGTTGTTGTGTGTTCATCATTATGATTATTATAAATTCCCAATGAAATTTTTTTATTGGTTCTTGATATATTTTCTTCTGTAGTTGACAGAAGTTTGCCTTCCGGTAAAATTGCACCCATGGGGAAAGTGTATAAATGGGGTGAAAATGGTTTTTGCAAGAAGCCATAACTTTCATCTCAAAGATCATATTGGGGCATACGAATAGTCATTGGAAAAATTATGCAAAGGATAATAACTTGATATTATTATAATTTGGAGAATTATGATACAATTCTTCATAAATTGAGAAGAAGAAGAACCTATACATTAATTAACAATTTTTTTTATAATATGTATAATTCTAATAAAATGGTTGCTTGCACATTTTCCAGAATTATAGGAATAAGAAGATCAATTCAATTCCAGGACTACATACAAGATTCATGGAGGATACATAAAGATCCTACAATCATGAGAGAGAATCCAAAGGTCAAAATATCAGTGTGGGTAATGATGAGACAAAATCTAATGGACATAGGAGCAGAGTGGAACAATCAGAATTGGTAGAGACAATAAGAAGTCTCAAAATGGAAGTAGGGATTTATAGAGAGGATAATGAGAGAACATGAGGAGCAGAATCAAATAAATTCTCAAATGATGCAAATCCTAAATCAGTTGTAGAGAAAAGAAAAGAATGAATCAAACTCAATACATGAGGAGTAAGGTAGACATTATGGAAGAAGAGATAACTATAGAAGACCCAGTCACTAAACAAGTGCTAGTAGAAATCATAGACACCAGTCACCTCCTTAATCAACTAGGAAGTTTTATGCATCTGAAGGTTCAAGGAGTAGTCCAAAAGTGTCTCTTGTTAGGCATCAAAGAAGAAGATATTAGTTGTAAAGTTTGCAAGGAAATCTTCGGAATCTTAAGAAAACATCCTTTGATGGTGAAATAGAAAGGGAAGATGGTGAAATAGAAAGGGAATATGATGTTGAAGCTTGGTTTCTTGGAATCAAGAAATATTTTTAGTTTTACAACTACTCATTTAACCTAGAAGCGAGGATTTCCACATACCTTTTACATTGAAAAGATTCTATGTGATGGAATTAGTTGAATCAAGTTGAGCACAATAATGAGAGAAGGATTACTTGGAAGCATTTCAAGAAATATTTTCAGAAGGAGTATCTTTCAGAGAACTATTATGAAAATAAGATGCAATAGTTATTTGAAATCAGGTTGGGGAACATGACCATGGGAAAATATGAAAATAATTTCTTGGGATTGTTGAAGCATGTGGGGTTTATCAAGGATGAAAAGGTGAAGATAAAGAGGTTTCTAAATGAAATTCCATATTTCTATAAAGACAAAATTCAGTATGATGAGCCCAAAAATTTGAGAGGGACCATTAGAAAGGATAAGTAGTTGTATGAGAAAGGAAAGGGAAGATAATCCTTGTAGAATTCTTGGAAGGATAATAAGAAGGATAAATATTATCAAAGAAGGAAGGGATTCAAACCTCCTTTCAACAGAAATAGTCCTAATACAAATCAACAAGATTATTCTGCTAAGAAGGAATCCAAGAGGGAAGACTCCTTGCAAAAAGGGGAATATCACCAATAAAATGTTGGGGATGTAAAGAATATCACATGTACAAGGAGTTCCCTCACATAGAATACAGTATGAGGACATTACACAACATCCATTAGGCTACTACAGTATAATACATGGGAAAAAATATTCCAAGAATATATGCATCCTTATAAGATCATCAAGCAGAACACCAATCCCATATAATTGAGGTGGAAGGTAAGATCAATAATCATCTTGTTTCTATTTTAATTGATTCAGGATAAATCCATAGTAACATTGATCCTAAAGTAGCGGGGGGATTTCATTTGAAGAAAATGAATCTTGAAAAAACAAGTTTGGTTCATTTAACCACTGGAACCAAAAGAATGATCAATGAGACTATCAAAGATTGTCCAATAAATCTAAATGGAGTGAATACTAATGTTTATTTGAATATCATACCATTAGGATCTTATGATATCATAATTGGAATGTATTGGTTTGAAAACCATCATGATGTCCTATATTGTCATGACAAGACATTTACAGGTCTTGATGAAGAAGGAAAACAAAGCATTGTAAAAGGAATTCCAAGACCCATTTCTATCATGGAGATTTCAACCTTACAATTGAAGAGATGTTTCAGGAAAGGATGTCAATTATATGCAACTCATGTGGATGAGCCATAAAAGTCCAAATATCCAAGCCTTGAATATTTTTAAATATTGCAAGAGTTTGAGGATGTTTTCAAAGAAATACCAAGATTACCACTAAACAGGGATATATATTTCTCTATTGATTTAGTACCAAGATATACCCCAATATAAAATACACCTTACAAAATTAGTACACTAAAATTAAAAGAATTAGAAATGCAGCTGGAAATGTTTTTGAAGGGTACATACGCCCAAGTGTTTCACCTTGTGGAGCACTAGTAATCTTTGTTAAAAAGACGAATGGAACATTGAGGTTATGTATTGACTTTAGATAGTTGAATAAATCCACTATTAAGAAAAAATACCCTCTACCGAGAATTGATGAACTTTTTGATAATCTAAGAGGAGAAAATATATTTTCAAGTATAGACTTGAGATCATGATATCACCTGGTGAGAATAAAGGAAGAAGACATCAGTAAGAAATATTTTAGAACCATGTATGGGCATAATGAATTTGTATTGGTGCCATTTGGACTGACCTATGCAACATTTTTCTTTATGTGCTTAATGAATGACATATTTATAAATTATTTGGATAAGTTTGTCATTGTGTTCTTGGATGACATACTTATCTATTCTAAGTCGGAGGAAGAGCACGAGAATCACTTGAGGTTGGTGGTGCAAGTTCTAAGGGAACATCGATTCTATGAAAATCTAAGTAAGTGTTCTTTTTACCAAGAGAATATCCATTATTTGGGGCACATTATTTCATAGGAAGGTATAGTAGTGGATCCACAGAAGATTGATTCCATTAGAGGAGAAAATATATTTTCAAGTATAGACTTGAGATYAGGATATCACCTGGTGAGAATAAAGGAAGAAGACACCAGTAAGAAATATTTTAGAACCATGTATGGGCATAATGAATTTGTATTGGTGCCATTTGGACTGACCTATGCAACATTTGTCTTTATGTGCTTAATGAATGACATATTTATAAATTATTTGGATAAGTTTGTCATTGTGTTCTTGGATGACATACTTATCTATTCTAAGTCGGAGGAAGAGCATGAGAATCACTTGAGGTTGGTGGTGCAAGTTCTAAGGGAACATTGATTCTATGAAAAGAAGAGTAAGTGTTCTTTTTACCAAGAGAATATCCATTATTTGGGGCACATTATTTCATAGGAAGGTATAGTAGTGGATCCACAGAAGATTGATTCCATTAGAGGAGAAAATATATTTTCAAGTACAGACTTGAGATCAGGATATCACCTGGTGAGAATAAAGGAAGAAGACATCAGTAAGAAATATTTTAGAACCATGTATGGGCATAATGAATTTGTATTGGTGCCATTTGGACTGACCTATGCAACATTTGTCTTTATGTGCTTAATGAATGACATATTTATAAATTATTTGGATAAGTTTGTCATTATGTTCTTGGATGACATACTTATCTATTCTAAGTCGGAGGAAGAGCATGAGAATCACTTGAGGTTGGTGGTACAAGTTCTAAGGGAACATCGATTCTATGAAAAGCTAAGTAAGTGTTCTTTTTACCAAGAGAATATCCATTATTTGGGGCACATTATTTCATAGGAAGGTATAGTAGTGGATCCACAGAAGATTGATTCCATTAGAGGATGGACAACACAAAATAATGTTTCATAAGTTGGATGTTTCATGGGATTAACTAGATACTACAAGAGATTTATAGTAGGATTATCTAAAATATATCACCCCCTCACCTCTTTACAAAAGAAGGGAATTAATTTTGACTGGATAGCAGAGTGTGAAGAATATTTTAACTTATTGAAATAGTTACTAGTGAATATTTTTAAAATATTGTTGACCCAAATGAGAATTTTGTGGTATGTACAAATGCATGCAATGAAGGAATTGGTGGATACCTCACTCAGAATGGACATGTCATTAGTTATGAGTCCAAAAAACTTAAAGAAAATGAGAGGAATTATTCCACACATGATTTGGAGCTTATTGCCATAGTTCATGCATTAAATATGTGGAGGCATTATCTCATGGGGAAGAAAGTTTAATTAAGGATATATCACAGTGCTCCAAAATATCATTTTGAACAACCAACTTTAGATGCCAGGCTGATAAGATGGATGGAATTTTTAAGTGAGTATGAATTTGAAATCGATCATATCAAAGGAAAAGAAAATAATGTTGATGATGCACTCAGTATAAGGGTACATCTCATGCATGTTACAACCATTAGTATGCATAGTTCATATTTAAAGAGAAGATTTTTTTATTTTGTTGTTACATACAAGAATAACCTACAAGTAAAAGAAATATTACAACAGGAAAAGGTATTTTTATCCCCTATCCTAGGGATAACTAAGGAGATTATGTCTTGGGGCCCACAGGTCCTAGACATGGAGTACCAAGAGCCAGATGACTTGAGCTTGGTCCCAGAGGACCCATCTTTTCTTCAGTGCATCCCATCTATCAACATCAACAACATACATCCCACTAGCATAGTCCTAAAGTAGAAGTGGGTCTTGCTCCATGAGGTAATGAGTCTGGGTATCATGGTATGTGTCACTCTGATTTTCAAAGCATTTGAATATGTTTCATTGAACTCTCCTTCATTTCATAATGTTTTCTTGGAAATTATGCTCTTTAACTTGTTCATACCTGGGTGGGGTTGAATGAATTCCCTAGTAAGTTGGTTCCCTTTAGGATGAGTTGCCACTGGGTGGATCTATGAAATTTCATTGCCCATTCCTTCCATACTTACCATTTTTCATCATTATCCCTCTCATCTTCCCCTACCTTGGTTCGAGCAGTGTTTTTTCCACACTAGTAAGGGTTGTACCTTGCCTTGTGGGAATAAGGGGCTAAAGGCCCATAGGGTAAAATTAGTTGTAAAAAGTTAAAATTCAAAATAAAACCTTTGAGATGATTCACCCAGGGATTCCCTAGAAAAGACTAAAATACTTCTCACTAAGAAAAGGGGACCCGTAAGATAAAATAAAACTCTAGGTCTAGTTGGTGGATGGGAGGTCTCATCATGAGCCGACCTATTAGCTCCATGGGCATGTAGCGGTATGACACTACCATATATCTATTCACCAAACAAGAGTAGTGGCTCTTGGTGGAATAGCCAAGAAAAAGGGGGTCTCATCACGAGCCATGCTTCTCATTTCTTTGAATTGCTTGTGGGTAACACTGTCATCACTTGTCACCATGCCAAGACAATGTCCTCCAACTATTCTCTTGAAAATAAAAAGAAATAATAAAAATAATAAAAGGCATTGAATGGGATAGGAAACAATGACATCCATGACAAGGTGCCACTTTCCCTCTACAAAGGCACCCATAGATGAGACCTACATTTCCCTGTTATCACTACACCCTTTGCCCAAACATTCCCCCTGCACCATTTCATACACTTACATGACCTAGATTGGTCTTCAAGTGGGAAACACTCCAAACTTGAGGAGTATTATCCCAATAGAACATCCTAAAACCCTCTCCAAACTTGACTTGTTAAACTACATAACATCTTTGAGAATTTGTCTGGGTAAAGGGGGGTTCGATGCACATGTTTGGGTAATTTGATTATTGGATGTGATTGACATTTCTATGATCCCTATGACTTATAAGCCCATAGAGGGCGTACTTTTTTTTGTTGCATGATCATTCCCAGTGGACAGGTACATATGGGGATATTATTAGCTTAGACCTCCATTGGGTTGAAATCCCAACAAATGGATGTTGTGACCCCAACTAGGGGTAGAGAGACACCAGAGGATGGGACCAGGAAGGAAGAAGGGTGTTTCCCCTGAGACACCCTAACATGCCTAGACCTAGGGGGCATTTCCATTCCACCATGAAATTGGACCTTGAAGGCCCCTGACATCATCATGTTGACCCTTTACGTCATCCATTTAGGGTTTGGCATTTATGAGGATGGTTTGGTGCTAGTTGGCATGTGTGGAATCATTTAAGACATCTAGAGGCCAATCATTTTTCATTTGAGGCCTATCATTCCATGTTTGGGATCTAACTTTGTTGGACACGCCTACCACACTTAGAGGGGGGGTGAATGAGTGTGGGGCTCTTTTTCCCAAAACTTCCCTCTTGCACAAAAACTCATCAATTAGAATTCAACATTTATTCATTACCCATTGTTGTCATTTATAACCATTTAGATGTGAGCACATATCAACAACATATATCAGCAATATATCATCAACAAGTCATCACCACAATGAACACAAAGAACAGAAGATGTATGTACAATTTTCTTTTTATTACAGACTACAATCCTTGGGGTTTATCAGCAGCAACTGAATAGAGTACAACTCTACAAGAGAACCAGCTCTATATGCAAGACTCAACTTACATTCTCAGCACCAACTGAGATGAGGCAACAATCCTCAACA
>ML784129.1:542944-584301 GCA_009831015.1 Picea engelmannii | reverse complement strand
TTGGCTCATTTTATGTTCAAAAAACCCTTGAACTTTCCCTTTTATTTTCTCAAAATCTTCGAGAATATGTCTTCTCAAGTAAGGAAAAATGTGACTAACCCCCAGAATAGTCTTTTCCACCATGGCTTCATCAAACTCCTTGTTCTTTCCGAACTAGATAAACAAGGGAAAACTGGGATGCCTTTATCTACCAATTTGCAAACCCTGACTTAACAGTTAATACCGGAAAAAAACCACTTAGCCTAAAAACTATCTCTCCATCCAAGCCTCGCTCTCCAAGAACTCCAAACACCTTTGGACAAACCCTCTCTTTGTCGGAACAATACAAAAAGCTTGTTCATATCCATACTTCTTCATCGAGTAAAAAGACTAAGAGCAATGACCAAAAGAAGACCATTGTTTACCCCCCAATGCCTTCACTCTCTCTTGATCCTACACCTAAAACACTTCAAGAAGTAATGCAGCAAGACTTTCTCATCATTCCCACAAACAAGAGGGGGGGCAATCGATTTGGTAAAGGACCCTTTCAAAAGAGTACCCAGAGCATAAGAGCCAAGCCTTATGAAAAACCTCCACCTACTTTGGACCTTATCCAAGTGTCCTCCGACCTTGAGAGCCCTCATAAGAAACCTAGGGAAGTCTCTGTGGATGGATTAAAGCCACTAAGGAAAAAAAGATCAAAACCTACCTCACCTTACTGATATCCCATCACACCTACTTCACCCATGCCCATTTTATATCCTAAAACTGATAGATTGTCCACATCACTCTAAGGATCTAAGCATTCCTCAGAGATCACTGATTCTTTCCCAACCATAGAGCAGCTACAAAAATAAAACCATCAGCTTCTCCAACAGTTGGAAGAGAGGAAGACAATAGATAAACACCTTCATCATGACAATGCAATCCTTCAAACAAAAGTTAACTCTCTTCAATGATTGGTCGATGAGATGACCAAATCTAACCGTAGCCTCAGAGCACAGTTAAAGAAACACGAGAGGCACAAGTCTAAGTCTACACAGTAAGAAGGAGAGGCTTCCAAAGTTGATCCTCCTCATCAAGACTAGTCATAAGGGGTAACTTCTTTTTGTTTACAGTGGGACCTACAAAATCGTAAGTGTGGGGGTAATGTTGGGCCCGCGATATGATCATTTTATGACGAATATTATACACTTTTTCCACATGTACATATGCATTTTTCATCTTTTAAAGGAGCTTTTTGAAGAATTTCATGATAAAACGGTATGATCACCATAACGTACATGTAATTCATGTTTAATGATTTTATCAAGTATAATTCATCATGTTTTATGATTTCCAAGAGCTAATTCACTTTTTTTGGTGTTACAGGGAAAAAACGCACTTCGTTTCTAGTTTCGGCACTTGATTCGACACTTGATCTGGCACTCATTCTGGCACTCGATCCAGCACTCTCTCCAGCACTGCGTATTGCACAAAAACGCAGGCTGACTTGGCGGTTAAGGTATTGGCGGCCAGTGATGGGAAAATCGGGCACGTGGGTTTTGTTTATCCTTATCCCCTCCAGCTACTAAGCTCCAAACAACTCAATTTCAGTTCTCCAAAGAGGGAAATTATTGGCTCACTCTGTTTTATCAGTTAGGGCATCATTTATTGTAATTTGCTGAATTTAGAAGTGGTTCGAACCTCTTGTGGTCGACCACTTGGTATGTAAGGTTATAAATACCACTAGGATGGTCAGATGATAGTTAACCAAGTATCATCAACATTAGAATTGTCAGAAAAATGATTTCACTATGTTTTGAGTTTTTACATTGCCAGAATTATGCCATAATTGTGTTTTCAAGTTTTAATGGTGAATTCATCTTGTTAAGCTCATGGTGTGCTTTTAGAGAGTGGCCACGACTTGATGGTGGGCCCACCAGTAGTTTGGTAACTGTCTTCATGTTTATTTATGCATTTCTTAATTTAATTTCTCTTTTTATTTTTTGTACATGCATGCTTTTTTTTTTTATTGTGCTAACTAGTTTTTTGTAGCTTAGTTGTTTTAATTGTTTTGCAGGTTAGAAGGATGAGATGTATTAGCATGCAATGATATTGTAGACTAGGAACTGACTTGCAAGTCTCTATACTAACCCCCTATGAAATTAGATGTTAGATTTTGCTTTATTTTATGATTTTATAGTCTAGTTTAAAACAGAGTTTAATTTGGGTTTTCTTTGACAGGGATTTGATGGATGGATAGAATTAATTCCATCTTTTAGTTACAACTTGCTTACTTGAGTTTTATATAGATTTCATTTAATTAGATGTTGGTTAATATAGATTGTTAATTTACTTCTTAATATCATAGTTTAATTTTTGTTTTTAATTATTTCCTTATTGCAGTTTGAATGGTTAGAGTAGACATAGCATAGTTTTATTTTACGCAATTTCCTTTCCTAGAATTAAAATGCAATTAAAATTCTTAGTTAAATAATGATGATCTTGTTATGTTGTTGATGGTTTATACATGAATATGCAGGGTATTTAACATTATTTTTGTCATGGCTAAGTTCTCATTGGATTGTTTAATCCATACCTTTCATTTTGCCATTGAGATTAGTGTTGAGCTTATACCATTGGAATTGTCATTTGTTGTCAAGTTCCATCAAGATATTATCCAACACCAAAGACATTCAAACAACCACCAACATTATATTTGAATTGTCATAGGTTAAAGAATAGTTTTCCTTCTTTCATAGATATAGTTTCTTGCTTTCATAGCTTAGGAAATAGTCTTATTTGTTGTTGTAGGATAGATAGACTTTGCTTTGATAGATTAGATAGTAGTTTGCTTACCATAGATTAAGAATTAGTTGTTAGTATTTCTTTCTTTGAATATAATATATTTCCTTTCATGCATTGCATTGAGCATTTAGTACAGTTGCCTCTTAGATTTCCTTTAATGCATTAGAAATAGTTTTTCATTAAGCATTTAGTCCACTTGCCTCTTAGGCTAGATAGTTGTTCAATGAAAAGTTTTACTTTGATTACTTGTAGTAGTTAGTTTCCTTTGCTTACTTGTCTTTTGATTTAGTAGGTTAGTTAGGTGCCTTTGCTTACTTGTCTTTTTCTTTAGTAGGTTAGTTAGGTGTCTTTTCTTACTTGTTTATTTGATTTAGTAAGTTAGTTAGGTGTTTTTGCTTGCTTGTTTATTTATTTTCTTTCATAGGGTAGTTACTCATTGAATGTAGGTTGGCAAGTTAAAATAGTTTTCTTTTGTAATTTGCTTATTGATATGCTTAGATAGTTTCTTATTGCTTATTGTTGAATTAGTTTTCTTTACATAGGGTTTTACTTGCTTTCTTAGGAACTATCCATTGATCCTTGGCCCAAAAGTCCTTAGGTTACATAGTTTCAATTTGCTTAGTAGGGTTTGTTCATTAGATAGATTTGTTTGAGTATATTAGCCTTAGATAGCTACCTTCCTTAGTTAGACTATACTCCTACCAACCCTTCTACCTTTGACATATATTTTTTTAAAACGCTAAGTTTACTTACCTCGGGTTGACAATTTAATTGAGGGTTTTTAGTGTGTTTTTAGTTCATATATAATACCCATCAATAAAATACAAGGAAAAATGACAGTTGGCTTCTTCTTACCAACCTTAATGTCACTAGTTGATGGGGTGTCACCAGCATGTACATCAGGGGCCAATGACATGGAAGACCACATTTTTAAGACCTTGGGAAGACCAGGGAAATCCCTCAGAAAGTGGTCACCCTTACAAAGACTGGAAGGGAATTTGGGTTTTAGATTCTTTGTTTTAATATTGTCGACCTCATAAACACTCCCAGTATGATCAACAGTAGATGGTTGCTTAGATCCAACATCTTATGTAGTTGGAGGCTTAGTCCCTTTCTGGTTCTTCTTCTTCTCTTTCTATTTCTTCTTCTTCTCTTTCTATTTCTTCTTCTTCTTATCAACTTGGCTACTCGCTTTAGAGATTTCACTAGGAGAAGAAGGAGAAATGGAAGGAGACTTGATGGATGAAGAAGGAGAAAGGTCAACATGAGGTTGATGTGTGGGTGGTGTGATTACATCTGAAACACTTGCATTCGAGATCACCAGAGTGAAAAACAACCATACTTGTAACCCAATTGTGAGACTTGAAAGGCTCAAAGTAGCAATGTAAGGAAGACCAACATTTCTATAAGAAGGAAAAACAAAGGTTTCCCTTGGAAAATGGGTTCCTTCATTGGTCATTCTAGGAACTGATGCCATAAAATATAAATATCCAACCTAGATTCTGCTAGGGAGAATAAACAACACACGCGAAAAATCTAGTAAGCAAACAGGAAAACAAAACCTTCTCACAATGAGAACACTAGTTGGTGATGAAATCCAACATCGTGAGAACAAAGTAAGAAGGGGATGAGATAGACCAGGTGGAAAAGTTACGTTGACGTCCTTCTTAATAGACCTACGCCTTGGTGCAAGCTCCCACACATAAACGTGGGTATACCCTCCAAGGAGCCTGAGTGAGTTTGGCCAACGTCAATTCCAGGTACCATGAAGACTTGCCCCTACACATTCACCTTGTGCAAAGACCCTAAAGAGATAGGCCACTAAGGTTACCAACTACAACAGTAATGCCCGAGGAAATAGTCGACAATCTGATCCATGCGCAAGGGCAGGGTATCTAGCCCAAAATCAACTTGAAAGGATTCCACTCATCATTGTGGGTATACCTTCAAGCGACCCTCATAATATGAGAAATATCTACACCAAGACCAACAAAGCAGGGTGAGTAACTCTGCTAGTCTTAATGCGGCCTCAGGTTTGACCCTTGTGTGAGAATGAATTCCCAGGACAAAATGTAGGAATTGGATTTCATCACAACCTAACACAAGATTCTATGTTTGTTTGCCGCTTTGGAAATTTATATTTGAAACCTATTCCAAAGCCCTACAACTAATTTGATGTAGGTTTGTTACCAGTAAACATAAAAATGTCTTATCAATTTTTAGTGTAGCGCTTTATTTTTAAGGATGTTGTTACTCAAAAGGAAAATGGCGTGGACAATATGGTGTTTTGACCGACTCGAAATTTATGCAAATATATGAAGACGCAATATTTTCATTTCGATGAAATCTATGCTACGAGAAGGAGAAAACATTCATCATTACAGATGCACAATGTCCCAAAGAAGCCAAAAACCATGCCATTCGACTACTTCAAATGCAAGCTAGTTTCACTACCCAAAATAAAAAATGAATTTATCTTCTTTGTTTGATTATGACGTATACAAAAATTAAATACAAAACCTTCAATGATCCACTTCTTTCAATTGGAGAAAGAGTCCTATGCAGATGCAAAAGACATGAAGCAAAAGGGCTACAAACAGAGCATGCACTCAAGACAATGAGGTATGAAAGAAACAAGTATAAAATTGTTATAACAAGAAAGAATGCCATCGAGGATTCTACAACCAATCAGTCATTCAAGGAATACAATAAAATGTAGAGAAGAATCCAAGAAATGATAGGGAGAAAGAGAAACCACTCAAAACTGTCCCGACAAAAACGCAGCTAGAAAAGGCAATTTCACATTTCTGAAAAAAGGTTTCAAGATCCAATCAATACAAGAGGAAGTGATAATCATCAAAAACCATAAAAAACCAATCCAAAAAAATTCACAAACCAACCATAGAATCTGGGTAAAGATATCTGCAAAACACATTGCAAAAGACTGAGCATAAGAAGGCAAAAACTCTCAAAAAAGAGACTATCACTCCCCCAGAAGGGTGCACAGAGTGTTGCAATGATTCCTAAGACACTATAGGGGAGCGTTGGCACTCTGGTATGGCCTACAGGGGGGCTTTGGTCCTCCTAGAAACTCAGAAAAAGAGCCAAAAACCATGCAAAAACTCACCCAGAATGCATGAAAATTGGTGAAATTTCTAGTGAAGGTAGGAGAAGGTTAATGGATGATTATCAAACAGTAAAAGTGATATGGAAGGAGGGTAAATGGAAGGTACAAACCAAGGAAATACAAATATATGTCGATCCCCAGCGAATTCGCCAATTTTTTCTATAGGAAAATCCCCCTGCAGACAAGTGGATTTCCTCTTGGATACTAGACCCCTATAACCAAGACAGAAAGGTGCTAATGTGGACACTGACATTCATTTTCATGAAGCTAAACTATTCAATGAAGAATAATAAATAAAGGTAAATACCTTTACCGATGTTTTTCCTTTCTCGATCCAGGCTAATCTTGATCTCCAAGTTCTTCAGAAGGTCCTGCAATACAATGAGCAACAACAATGAAACATACTTCCTACTCTACCATGATTAGCTTCATAATAGACCTATCAAAAGAAGAAAGTTGATGAAACATACACAAACTTAAAGGAAACAGACCAAGCACATATTTATATTAATGAAAACAAAGCAAAGTGCTTACAACCATAGATGTAGATGCAACAAATTCACCAATTTCTCTTTGTCCATACCCTTGTTCAAACGTTCCACGATCAGAATGACTGTAAATTTCACTGATAAATATCCCTTATGAGATCATAAGTTTTATTCCTCTAAACTGCCATATGCTTTTACCAATGGAAGGCCTCCTTATATAATCTTGGAGAGACCCTACCACCTTAGAGATTCTTGGGATAGGTTGAGGATATTTCTCCTTCAGTTGTGGATCCTCCCTAAGATCCAACCTTGAACTCGGATTCAAATCCAACTGATTTCCAAGATGAAGGGTATTTTTCCCTGATTTTCCTCAACAACCCAAAATTTTCTCAAACAGGCTAGCACTCCCCCAAAAGGGTGTACAGAGCATTGCAACACTCCCCCAAAGAAGGATAGGGAACACTGGCACTCCCTGACAATGCGTAGGGGAGAGCTTCCCAAAATTCCTTCATAAAATCCTAGCTCTCCCCCATAAGGGTGTAAAGGGTGCTACAACGCTCTCCCAAAGGAGAGTAGGGAGCGCTGGAACTCCCTGACAGTGGGTAGGGGAGCGCTGCCCTCCAAAATTTATTTTTAAGTAGTTTTCTTCATGGAAAAAGTTTTGTACTCCTCATCAGATGATTTCTCCTTCTTAAACTAGCTTTTGAAGGTGTCTTAAGTGTCTTTGTGATGTTGTTAGAGACACGACATAGGCAATATGGAAGTATGATGTTTGTGAAACTTGCGACACTTATGGTAAAAATGCGACACTTGCAACACTTGTAATGAGAACACTTGCAACACTTGTAATGAGAACACTTGCGACACTATTGAAGTGAGTAATTTTGATGTGTAACACAAATCTATCAGCCAAATTCTGTGACCCATTTGAGATATTTGACAAAATAGGGCTAGTTGCATACATACTTGCATTACCTGCTTCCATGAATGTGCATAATGTGTTTTGTGTCTCTTTGCTGAAAAAAGTATGTACATGATCCTAACCATGTTATTGATTTCAATTTGATTCAAGTAGAGCTGTAAGGAGACTTTCAAGTGTAGCCAATACACATATTTGAAAACAAGGTCAAAGTTCTCTAGAATAGAGCCATAGGATTGGTAAAGGTTCAATAGACTTTCTACGGTCCCGAAGATGCTACTTGGGAGCATGAGGATGCCATGCAGGAAGAGTACCCATGCCTTTTTAAATACTTTTGAAATTTTGATATCTCTCTTTTATATATGCACTGAGGACAGTGGAAAAATAAGGGGGAGGGGAATGAAATGTGTCGATTTTGAGTCCCCATATTAATAATGTATTTTGTTTGTTCATGAAAGGACAAAGTGCCTATAAAGTTGAAAGGTTGGAGATCCTAGAAATGTAATCCTTTGAATATATTAATAAAATGCATAAATGGATACAAGATAAACAGAGATGGAGATAGGGGGTATGATTCCACGAGAGAGGGGGCTAAAGGGGATAAGTATTTTTTTTATATTTTATTCACCCATCTTGGTTTTAGAAGGGGAAAATTGGTTATGTGAGATTTTTGGGGAAGCCATGTGGTACTTAATTGCATGTAATTACACAAACACCTCTTTTGGGATGTTTGGGGATTTAATCATTCATTGTTCCTCATTCATTTGGTTAATCACTCATTTTCATTTATATGCATTCCTCATTCATTTGGTTAATCATTCATTTTCATTGATACTCATTCCTCATTTATTCTTTCTCTTGGTCTCGGCATGGGAAATGAATTATGTGAAGAGAAGAGCCATTGTTGGTTAGTTGTAAGTAATTATTGATTATTCCATAAATTAATGGATGCATGTGTGCATGAGAATGATGGAATTTGTGAAATAACTACCCATAGATGAGAATACTTGGATTTTCTAGCATTGATATTTCCTGACTAGTACCAATGGAGCCCTGGAAAATAAGTGGAACATCTTGAGGGACTGCATTGCGGAGAAAGGGGTTCATTTCTTTGGGTTGTGTAGGATGAAGGGGAAGATAGTTGGTAAGCTAGGATTGTTGTGTAGTTTGGAAAACTATGAGATCTTGATAGTTGGTTGTGTGTGTTAGAGGAGACTTAGGACCCATCCGAGTGGATGTTGGTCATGTATCCTGATTATCTTCCTAAGTCAGAGGCCTTTGTTTTCAACCATCCTTATATCCCATGAAGCATTTACACCCCGAAAGAATGTACACTCCTCCACGCAAGGGAGTGCATGGGGGGTTACCCCCTATGGAGTCCTGGGGAAAGTGGCCCCTGATGCGGGTTTGGGGGACAACGCTCCCCAATGGAGGTTCAAGGGAGAATCCCCCAAAGGAATAATTTCCTTGTAAATGTATATTGTAATTTCATAGTAAATATGTACCGATCATTATAAGGTCACGGATCTCATGGTAGAAGTTATGTTAGGGTTTTTTTCCCTAGAAGGAAACCCTCTTTTATGTGGGAAATGTATTACGGCTATGTATCATTACGACTATTGTGTTCCGAGTGATGAGACTGTGAGAGAAATAAGAGGAAGTTACAATGGGTGTGTTGTAGGTTGTATCCCATCATTTGTTGGATAATAATAAAGGAAGGACCTAGCAATTTCTTTGGTGGACATAGCCCACATGGGTAAAACACTTATATCTATGTCTCTATTGTATTGTGTATCTTCTATGTTTTATTTCCACATTTGTTTTATTTTATTGCTCCGTGATCCTATTTTTCTAACAATGGATTCATATCCCTGGATCGGGGGTGACCTAGTGTTGATATCTAGAACAACAATGTCTATTGTTGGGTGGAATGTCTAATGTATATAGATAGTTGGTGAATGTTTATTTGAAAATTATTCTTTCTGTGTAATTTATATCTAATTGTGTATTTATTATCTCCGAGATATTTTTATATCATGCATGTTTGTTGTTAGTTCTATACATAGTTTGTTATGGTTTTATTTCATAGTTTATAATGTTCTTGTTAATTGGATGTGCATGTATCATGATTCTTGTTTTAAAAGAATAGTAACATAAATTGGAAATCTATCAAGAACTTGAATTCTTGAGGTACTTGGGCAATGGGTACATTACAAATTGGTATCAAAGAAAAACTTTACATTTTCCTAATACTAGTGTTGGATAGGAACTTTGGACAAGTTTTAGGATTTACACCAGAATAATTCAAAGAATATAAGGTAGTTAGAAGATGGACCAGAGCATGTTACATGAAGGAACTTTAATAAGTCAAAGCATGCGATAGAAATAAGAACGACAAAGAAACGCACAAAAGAGAGGAAGTAGTTAGGATTTTGGGTCAATGTGTCCACTTTGTAACGAGATTAGCCCTATTTTGATGTATAAATATGTAAATGGTTTTTGGGTAGAAAGGTTCTGAAAGTTTGAATGTTCGAGTAGTGAATGAATGATGGGAAAGCTGATTTTTTGGCTAAGGTTAAGATGTTATGAATGAGGTTTTCGGGAGTAGGCTCGCACTCCAGCAGAATGGCTAGGCAGGTTTGGGTAATGTTGTTGTTGCATATTTTGTAGTGTAGTGTGAAATTGTAATAAGATTATAAATTAATAATATAAGAAGATAGCCATTGTGGACGTAGCCTAATTTGGGTGAACCACGTTAAATCCAGTGTCGTGATCTGTTGGTTGCATGTTATGATGTTTAATATTATTATGTCATGATGATAAATGTTTAAGTATGTTATATGCATTATTTATATATGTTGTTAGAATGTCATGCAATGAATTAATTAGTGAATGAATTAATATCAAGTAAACAAATGTTGCACACAGGTTATGTCGCATGATAAGTAATTGTCAAGTAATGGAAACTGTGCACATGAGTAGATGGTTAGTAAACACATGTTAAATGCCTCACTTCCCCTCATCACTACAAAACCTTGGTTCCTGCAGCCCCTCTAGATGCCTCATGTGAGACTTCACTTTCTTTGAAGGTGATTCCTAAAGGGTCAATGTCTAAGGGTTCTATTGGAATATTGATGATTAACCCCGGGTCTTCCCACTACGTACCAAAATATGGTTTCGTTGTTGGGACTTGGAACTATAATTGACAGGAATGTTTTAGAGGCCGAATAAGGAAGAGATAACAGAATGGATAGAGAGAAAGAAGCAATAGTTTTCCATAGAAAAAAATAGAAACCCACGGCTCATCGACGAACAATGGTTGCAAAGGTATGTTTTCATAGATCTTCATGAAATTTTATTTGGTGATTTTTTTATAATGTTGATTGAATGGTTAGAAAGGCTAGTTGATAACATTAGGAGATATCGAGCTGAAGCTTCAAGAAACTAGACCCCTGAACTGATCAGACAGTTGAATTTTTGGTTGAATAGTGTACTGGGGGGTTACATTATAGAATTGGCAATAGATTGTGCCCAGTCATATAGTGTCACAGAGAGGGAATTCTTCAAGGGTCTACGCGGAATAAATTTGAGTGCACTAACTACTTGGATAAATATGTTATTGTGCGAAATGAATGTCATGAAGATGGAATCTGACTACTAGGCGCCTTCGAGCACATAGGGGGAATGGGGGATGTGCCTTCATATATAATAGTGCGACATATGTTTTATCTCAAACCTGCACAGTGATTTGGAAAGGAAGGAGAGGCTCTTCCATCTTATTCTAGTCAAAAGAAATGACATCAGTACTCGGAGGCAGTTTCGTTGATATGGGTGGAATACCCCCTTGTCCGAAGGAATATGAAGTGACAAGAAAAACTTGATGGGTATCCACTTCACTCTCCAAAGGAAGAGTGGGATCGATTGAGGATTGAATTGGACCAACCACTTCATCAATCAATGGTTGGTTGGGAGAGGACTCGTGGGAAATAGTTGGAGGTTGTTGTCGATAAATAACAATGTCTTCCAACAATTGTGAGGCTTCATCAACATGAGGAAAAAGGTCAGTGAGTTTCATGAATCCATATGAGGGAAAAGGTAAGTGATTTGCATGAGTCCATATGAGGGAAAAGGTAAGTGAGTTGAATATCCCCGCATAATTGACAAGGAATCCTAACTTTACCCTTTTTTCCCTTAAACCGACAATCATTGGTTGATGGGCTATCACCAACATGACTTGTAGCAGTTGGTGACACGACTTGTTGAGAACCCATGGAACACACTTCTAAGACCTTAGGAATACCAGTGAAATTTTTAATAAGGTAATCACCCTTACAAATCCTATAAGGGAATTTGGGATTTCAACCTATGTTGGTCGACTTTTTAACATTAGAGACACTCACCACAATGGTTGGTTGATTTCCCCATTGCTTATTTTTCTTCTTATTGTTCTTCCTTTTCTTATTCTTCTTAGCCTTCCTATTACTAGCTTCAAGGATTTCACTAGGAGAGGAAGAAGAAAGGGAATAAGACATAATGGGTGAAGAAGGAAAAGGGTCAAGAGGTGGTTGATGTTCTTGAGGTGGAGAGCTTGCTTGGGGAGTAGCAGGGACCAAAGGAATGGAAAAAAACCATGTTTGCAATCCCACAATGAAACCAGGAAGAGGCAATGTAGCAATGTAGGGAGGACCAATGTTTCCAAAATAAGGAAAAGCATAAGGTTCCCTGTCAAAATGGGTCCCTTAGTTGGTATCCTTAGGAACAGTTTCCAAGGCAAATTCAATCTAGGGTCTACTAAACATCAAAGATAATACACTATAAAATACCCTACTAGAGAAGAGAAAGAAAAAAAATCCGTTATGATAGGGATGAAGGAAGTAAGGATCTTCTATAGATGGGAGATAAGGTCATCAACAAAGAAACAAGAAAAAGTTATGATAATCCTCACACATAAATCCCATAAGGTGCAAGTAACATCTCACAGGAAAAAACCCTCCCAGTTCATTTAAGCTGAGATTGAACGTCTATCAAAGGTTCCACAAGGAACCTTCTTTGTAGAAGGAAACCCCCTTCCAGTCACCTGTTTGGAATCCTAAGAGAGGTTACTATGTTTACCAATTCATAATGAACGGCTGGTGGGGTACAATTGACATTCAATATTAGAAAATCAGTATGGGAATGTTGGACACAAATACATGGCCCAAAAACTAAGAATAAGTGGTGTCATCCAGAGGAATTTATACTCTTCAAAGCCTCAAACATCAAATAGTCCCACTAGGCAATCAGAAGAGTGGAAATCCCAAGCAATCACTTTTCTTGACCTTCTATTTGACTCTTATGTGAGAGGAGCTCTCTTGACTAATGTTAATTGCTACTACTGGATTTTACACTCTCTAGTATTCTATAGTATCATTCATGTGACCTTGAAGAGTTAAATCTCCACCCTACTATCAAGACCCTAAAATCCTATACTTGTTGGTTTTATATCAAAGGAAGCAAAGTCTTATGACACTGCATGAAGATGAAACTGATGTCATTATGACTCGACTCCAAAACCATTTAGAAAGAATGAAATGCAAAATATTTTGTTTCAATGAATTCTATATAAGGAAATGAGAGAAGATCTTTTACTTCTTACTGCAAATAAATTCCCAATACCATGAAACTTTTATTTTTCAATTAAAAAATACTAAATTAATATCCATGAAATCCCAAAACAGAGAAAAGCTCTTTAAAATGTGTATTGTTATAGAAAATTTTACCTCACCCCATGCAAATTTCTTGGATGGCCTTTCCATTTCCCTATGCAAACTTGAATTCCCCTTTTTTACCATCCAGATCTAAAAAAACACATTTTTCCACATACACACACCCTACCAGTTATATGGCATGCATATACACAGGTTGCTCCACTACAACCCACATACATCGAGTTTGGTGCTCAAAATTAAAAATTATGTCAGGTTTCCATGTCGTGTCATGAGATCCACGGTCCTTGACCTTCCATATACTATAAATGATCTAACTCATCCCTTCAGTTTCATTTGAAGGCTATAAATTGAGCCATATACAAGTTATGGAAAGGAGGATAATTCAACTTTTGAGAGCAAAGATACTCTAGAGAAATTTCACTTCACATTGAGTCTGCATCCCTTTATCCTTAAAATTATGAACTCATTTTTCAGCCCCGAATCTCTTCCTTATTTGTGAGGAGAACCTCATTGTCTCATTTATATGAGCTTTCTTTTGGTGGAGGATTGAAGTGGTGGAGGCCCAGCTGGAGGGACTTAGTTTCTCGGTTTTGAGATGTGCCCACACAAAATTTTGTCACCTATATACTTATGTTGATTATTTTAATAGAAATACTCTTTTCTCATCCAATTGATATCTTGTAAATATTTGAATTATTATTCCATGGGCGTATTTGTCATGTATGTTAATGGATTATGCTATTTTATATGCTAACTGTTGGTGCAGGACAATTTTGGGAAAAATTGAAGAAGTTTAAGGAATTAAAGAAGCACTGGAAAATAGGGGAGCACGCCGGGAATAGAGGAAAAGCGACTCAGGAAAAAGAGGAAAAAGTAGCGCCAAGAAAAGATATTACAAAGTGGAAAAAATGTTGTGAAGCATTTGGAAAGTGGACAACCATTGAGTTGGAGCAATGGTTGGTTCAAGGACCAACCGAGATTAATTCAAGGAGAAAGTGGACAAACCTAATTTTCTTAGGGTTAGGGTTTTTGGAAGGGATTTGTCCCAGTTTTGTATAAGTAGAATGTATCAGGATGATGAGAGGGTTGTTTTCCTTTTTGTTGTTGTTAGAAAGTAGTGAGTTAGCCTCTTTAGACAGTCTGTTACTGGGAGAGTAAAAAGGTTCTCAGTGTTGTGAGAATTGTTGCGATCTGTGGAGAACAAATTTAATGGTGGAAGAATTGTATAGCGCGTAGAAATGGATTTGCAGAGAATATGAATAAAGAGCCCAAGCGACAAATCTTTGTGGGCATAGAACCAGGGGGGTGAACCATAGTATATCTATGTTTTATGTGACTGTATGGAGTGTCTATGATTGTATTTTATTTGATGAGTTTTTATGATGAATATGTTATATGATAAAGGAATGAACACTGCACAGTAAGAATAAGATAATGGAATTTGCAAAATAGTACTAAACAAATAAATGTTATAGTGAGTGTTTGTATCATAATCTTGTGTTACAATAGATAAAAAAAAATTATGAAAACATGCGGTTATGATGGTTACTGAAGTATTATTAAGATAGTTGTGACAGTGGTATGGAGTGAGATCTGATGAGGGTTTGAAGGTTAACAATGAGTAGGTTAAATTCCTCTGAGAGAAACACATCCCATCCCCGGGCTATAGACATCTGATTCCTGCAGCCACCCATAGAAGCCATCTCGGGTGAGAATGTGCAGTGCACCTCATGCATTGTGTTTCCTTCTGGTATCCAGAAGGGCCAATGGTAGAAGGGGTTGTTGGTAATATTGTAGTTTGAACCTGTGTCAACCCATATTCAACCCAACAATGGTTTTGTTTTCGGTTGGATTTCGAAAGATTAGATTGAGAGGGATGTATCACACATTATATCACAAGGGATTAAGAAAGAGGATGTTTTTAGGTTGGAACCCCATGAAAGAGGATATTGAAAAATGGTTAACAATACAAGAACTAGAGTTTTCCCATAAAGATAATAGAAGCTCTAGGTTTAAGCTGATACAATATTTGTTGAGATACATATTCAGTGAAATACATGTGAGTTTCTTTAGTGAGTTTCCCATGCTATTATAGGAGTGGATAACATGGTTCAATGATACCCATCCAAAAAATAGAGTTATAATAGTGGAGTGGATAGAAGAGAGTATTGCGCGATTGAAAAGGGTAAATAACAAATTCACGCGCGCAGTATATTTATGGCTATACAACATTCTAATGGGGTATATCACCGAGTTTTCAGTAGATACATTAAAGTATTACAATGTAGAAGATCAATATTTTCTTAAGGGCCTAAGGGGAAGGTACATCAAATCGTTGTACACTTCGATAAAGATATTGTTTCATGATAAAGGGGTATTAACTATGGAATCAGATAGCTAAACTACACTATGTGCATGGCAGAGTTAGGGGAAACTTGAGGAAGGTATGAGATGGAGGGGGAAATGGATATAGAAAATCATAGTAATGAGAGAGATCCTATTATGATGGATCAAGAGGAGATCCAGGAAATTATGCAGAAGGAAAGAATGATGTGCAATGGAAGACCCTACAAGTATAAGCTCAATAGGAAGAAAATAGCAGTAGCCGAGAGGGAAGGATTGAAGACTGATGAGGAAGAGGTAAAGGATCTTCGTGCTATGGAGCACATTGAATAAATATTTCTCACCACATATGAAATAAATACTAGAGGATCGGGATCTAATTAGGAAGTAGATACCCCTATCCAGATCTAAATCAGTGTTGAACCTACATCCCCATGTACAATTAACACATCAGCAAAGAAAGAATTGTTTAGAGAACCAGTGACTGATGGTCAAAAGAAGATAGGAGATAATACTAGAAGTGAGGGTATAAGTGGAAGTACTGGTAGAAGTATAGGTAGTGGTACAATTGGAAGTACTAGTAGCAACACCAGTGGGAGATCAAGTTCGAACAACAACACACAGATAGTAGTACCATGTGGAGCAGGTACAACACATTCGACAATGGCAGGCATAGATCCAATGATAATATTACCATATTTTCATGGGGATGGATCATAAGACCCAGACAAGCACCTATTCGTGTGTGAATATGGGAAGTGAAAAGATTCACTGATGAGGCAACACAAGTAGCACAATTAGAAATAATTTTCAGAAACCATGCACTAGATTGGTATATGAGTCTAGCAGTAAAAAATCCAAAAGGTACACAGGGAACAATAACAGAGATCAAGCAGGAATTGATCACTGATTTTCAAAGACCAAAATCACAGGACCGGGTTATGAATGATATGATTGAGGTTATAAGAAAAATAGGAGAATCTGTATGGGACATTGATAAGAAGTTCAGGACATTGAAAGGTAAACTGAAGTATCCCAATCCCAAAATGCAACATAGAATGTTATTTATAAATTCTATGTTACCACACTTTAAATATCTATTGAGACAACATAAATTTTAAAACTAGGAAGAGGCACTACAAGTAGCGATGTTGTTAGAGGAGAATCAATATAAGTAGACAGATCCAACCATAGAGGAGTTGAAAGAAGATCTGAAGAACTTGATAGTGCAGTTGAACCAGAAAAATAATAGGGAGAAAAGAGAAGCAATGTGGTGTGCCCTGTGCAAATTAGAGGGACATCACAAGAATCAGTGTCTGACATTTTTGCAGTATATGGGAGTAGGACTGCCAAATCATTTGCCTATGGGAGGGATTTGGTGTGAAATATGTAAGACACATGGGCATGATCCTTATCACTGTCCTATGATGTAGAAGTAGAAGACAAAACCAAAGAGTACTTTCTGTAAATTTTGTAAATCAGTGAGCCATGAAGAAAAACTTTGTATAACTCTAGAGTTAATGAAGGAAAGAACCTCATATGCATACAATATGCATATTAATTTGATAGAAGGAAAAAATGCACCTTAGTTTGGAAATGCACAACAATTTCAAGCAATGTCATAGTTTCAAAAAACCCCCAATATAATCAGGCACCACAGTATCATCAACAAAACATGGATCCACAGGGGAACATAGGAGGATTCAGAGGAAAATGAAGAGAAGGAATGGGTAGAGGTAGAGGGCCTATTATCTTCCATAATTATCATCTAAAAGGACACTATGTCAGAGACTGTCCTCAACTAGAAACAACATGTATGTACTTTCGCGCAAAAGATCGCGTGACAAAAGAGTGCCCAAAGTTAATGACAAAGATCCAGGAAAAGAGGAATATAAAAAACCATAATGCTCATGGGATTGCTATAGAAATAACTAATCCTAGGAGGAACATAAATATAGTGACTAGAGCAAGAGTGAATACATGAGAAGATGCACAGGATCGGAAGAAGGAATCTTAGTGTTGGATTCATAAGAACACTCAACCACAGTAGTAGTTCGATGCAAATAAGGAGAAAACAAAATTCAAGGAAGAAAATAAGGAGTTCCTGAAGGAGAAATAAGCATCCACATCAAACACTGTGTAGAGGTATCCTAATCCTATTTTTGATATGCCTCAGTCTTTGGATCATACTTACAAAGGGGAGAAAACAGAGAAAGTAAGTAACTTAAATAATTTCCTGGAATCTTGCTTTAAATTACTCAATGATAAGAATGTCATGGATTTGTTTAAAAATATGCTTGAGAAATATAGTATAGAAGAAGGTATAGGAACAAAACCAAATAAGTTCAATCAAGTCCATAGAAAGAAAAGAACTAGAAGAGAGTTTAGATTGAATTCAAATATAGGAGACTTTAATATGGGAAATGTTATCTTATATTTAGGATCAGATGTCAACATTTTTCCAAAAAATACTTGGGAAGCAATGTCAGAACCTACACTAGGATATTACAATATCCAATTGAAGTTAGAAAACAAACAAAGAGTGATTCCCATAGATATATTGAATAATACAATATTCCATTTAGATGGTGTGCACACCACAACATATTTTGAAGTAATGGATATGGTGGATGAGTCTATACCATTTCCATCACTATTGGGAATTGATTGGGCCTTTGAAAATCAAGAAATAATTAACTTGAAGACTAGAAAGATGATATTTGAAGCTGGGAACTTTAGGGTAGTAGCTCCTTTAGATCCCTCATATTGAGAAATATATGTAGAACCTATGCCTGACAATGTTCTAGAGGATGATGTCAACCAGTTGTATAGGAATATTACATGAGAGAAAGACTATGTGAATCCAATTGCAGATGGAGTACTCAGTTGGAGGAGTGTTAATTCCGATATGTTAGATTCGGATACTGGAGTAGAAAATTGGCAACAAATATTGCATGAATTCTCTACTAGGAGGTGCACTAGAGTTACACGTGCAGTAAGATGGGTTGGGATAGAATTAAGACAATTTCCCACATTTACTGAAGAGGACAATTTAGAAAAATTATTGACAGAGTTTGTATCAGAGGTTTTGGATAGTTAGATATTACTAGCGTTGGATATATCACTAAGGGGCACACATGCACGATGGTGGGGTGTGCATAAGGGGGTAATCCAGGACTAGTATCAATGTAAGCGATTGATGTGCATAAGATTTGGTAGGAGTTGGTAGGAAAAAACCTTACAGAAGTATGATGGAAGAGGGAACCCAGGACATCATATAAACGATTATGTCACTAACTAGATATTGGTACCACCAGGGTAATGGATGCATTCTTTTTTTCATACATTGGAAGGAATACCTAGCAATTGGTACAAGGAGCAGGAACTGCGTAGAGAAACTGTGTGTTGGGGCATAGTGCAACAAAAAATTATTAATAACTTTGAATTTGAAAGTGAGAATCCATGGGTGGAAATGGAATTACAATTGATGAAAAAGAATATATTTGAAGAATATGGGGTAGATATAGTGACAGTAGACAGTGACTACGGAAAATAAACACTTGAACAATTAGTTTATTGTTATCAGGTTGCAGAGGATGAAGAAGTAGAAGACAACCCACGTGAAATACAGATAATAGAAGGGGACAGAGAAAGAGTGTTAGAGGGACCTCAGTTACAATTGGAATAATTTACTACACCAATGAGGATTAAGAAGGTAAATATTGGGACTAAAGAGAAACCCAAGATAACCAACATTGGATATTACTGGGACAATGAGACAATGGAAAAGATAACTTAATTACTGCATGAATATAGTTACTTATTCCCAACCACATTTTCATAGATGAAAGGGGTAGTAGGAGAACTTGGAGAGATGAAGATACCCCTCAGACCAAATGGAAGACCAGTGAGACAGAGACCATACATATTAAACCCCATCTATAAGAAGAAGGTTAAGTCATAAATTGACAGAATGCTAGAGTAAGGAATCATAGAGCCTGTGGAAGAATCAGAGTGGATTAGTCCAATGGTGGTCCATGAGAAGAATATTGGAGGGATTAGGATATGTGTGGATCTAAAAAAATTAAATGATGCATTTATGCCTGATCCTTTTCCCACTCCATTTACAGACGATTTTTTAGAGAATGTGGGAGGACAGGAAGTCTACTCCTTCATAGATGGATTTTCAGGTTACGATAATCAGAATTGCTTCAGAGGACAGATACAAAACCACATTTGCAACATAGTGGGGGTCATACTAGTACACAATAATTCCATTTGGTTTGAAGAATGCACCAACAATATTTTCCAGAGTAGTAGTAATTGCATTCAAGGATTTTATACATAAAGTTTTAGAAGTTTATCTAGATGATTGGACAATATTCAGTTTATTGAAGGACCATGTAGAAATTATGAGGTTAATGTTAGAAATATGTAGGCAATGTTAGATTTCCTTTAACATTATGAAATGTATATCTAGTACACTGTTTGGCATCCTACTTGGACACATTGTATGCAAACAAGGCTTGATAATAGACCCTGCAAAGATTGTTGTTATTGTCAATTTACCACCACCAAATTTAGTGCACCGGTTGAGAGCAACATTGGGCCACACAGGGTACTATAGGAAATTTATAAAGGGTTATGCAAAGATTACTGCAACCATGGAGAAATTACTAAATAAATACATTAGGTTTCAATGGAACGATGAATTCCAAGAGATCTTGGACATATTGAAGGAGAATATGGTGACATCACCAATTTTGAGATTTCTAGATTGGAAAAAATAATTTCATGTGCATGTGGACGCTTAATCCATTGCATTTGGAGCAATTTTGGCATAACCAGGTGAAGGATACATTGATCACTCAATTTATTTTTCTAGTATAAATTTATATGAGTCTATGCAGAACTATAATACTACAAAAAGGCAAGGTATGGCTATGGTATATGCCTTATAGAAGTTCAAACATTATTTATTGGGTCAACATTTTAAGATGTTTAAAGATCATTCTTCTTTGATGTACCTATTTAAAAATCCATTGTTGGGGGGAAGGATCTATAGATGGTTGTTATTGTTTCAATAATATGATTTTGAAATCATAGTAAAACCAGGGAAGCTGAATGTAGGACGAAATCATTTGTCAAGAATTACTAATGGAGAGGAGCCAAAGAACTTGGAGGAGAATTTTCTTGATGCTAACTTATTTTTTGTTTAGATTGTTGATGATTATTTTGCTGGCATTGTTGGATTTTTCAGCACAGGAATGGCTCCTAAGGAAATTAATTTCGCACAGAAAAAATAGTTGGTAGTGTGTGCTACAGACTATCAGTTGATTGTAGGTCATTTATACAATCTAGGTGCAGATGGAATTATAAGAAGATGTGTGATGGAGAATGAATGCTCCATGGTGTTAGTAGAAGAAAATGAAGGGATAGATGGAGGGAACTATGCAGGAAATCATACAACACAGAAGGTGTTGCGTGGAAGATTATGGTGGCCTAAAGTACATAAGGATGCAAAGGAATAATGTTAGACCTGCGATGTCTATCAGAGGGTGAGGAAACCATCCAGAAGGGATGAAATTCCACTTCTGCCCCAAGCAACTTTACATGTATGTGATAAATGGGTTGTGTATTTCATTGGACCCATTAATCGACTAGCAGGGAGATCAGGAGCCAGATACATCATCACTGTGACATAATATTTAACCAAATGGGAAGAAGAAACCCTAGTGAAGGAATATAGTACAGAAACTGCAACGCGATTTCTCTTTGAGAACGTGGTGACCAGATTTGGATATCCTAGAATTTTGTTGAGTGATCAAGGAACTCATTTTATTAAAAGTACAATCATATCTATCACAAAAGAATTTGAGATATACTATTAGAAGATCGCACCTTAACATCCCTAGGAAAGTGGTATAGTAGAAGCCTTTAACAAGATTATAGAGAATGCACTAATAAAGATTTGCAATGTGAATAGGGATGATTGGGATTTGAAGGTATCAATAGTATTTTGGGATTACAGGACTAAATGCGAGAATCTTACATGACAGGCACCATTCAGACTGGTGTATGGGCAGGAAGCAGTGGTTCCATTGTATTATTTAATACCTAGTCTGCGCATTGCAACAATCACTGAAATGACAGAAGAAGGTGTTTCGCAGGAAAGATTGGATCAGTTGATGGAGATGAAAGAAGAAAACAATTTATCAGGATTTCACCAAGAGGTACATAAAGCATAAGACAAAGACTGCATGATAGGCACATAAAGAAGAAAATATTTAAGGAAGGATATCTAGTTCTCCTCTATGACAACAGGTATCTACAACACCCTGGGAATTTCAAAATTCATTTGTTAGGGCCTTATCAGGTAGAGGCCATCATAAATGGAGGTGTTATGCAATTGAAAGATCTTGCAAGGAAGAATATCAGAGGATTAGTGAATGGCAGTCGACTGAAAATGTATCAAGACAGCTGACCTAACAACCTAAGGTGAAAACAAAGAGAGAAGGTATGATTGTACATATTGTATATAGTATATGTTAGAAGAAAGACAAAAATCCATAAAAAGAATAAAGGTAACAAAAAGACAAAAATATAGGAGAAAACTAGAGGTTTTGATGTAATAGAATTGTTAGCATTAACAAGTGCACCACAGAAAAAACAGTGTTGAAAACAATATGCACAGGAAAATAGTTGACAGGTATAAAACTGGAGTGCGCAGGAAAAAGAGAAAAAGTGAAAAATGTCAGTGTGGAACAACTGTCATTTCACCATCCCACTATAAAATCGAAAAAGGGGGGAAATGTGGTCATTTACATTTTTTTCACTAAGGATAAGAACGAAGAGTGAGAGTTGAAAATGAGAAGGTGAGAAGTGATAAAAACAAGTGGATATTTGTGGTCATTAGTTTGAATTCAGCAGAATGTCACCACCGAGAGTTAGAGCGCCAAGCAGAACCAGGAGAAACACAAGAAGTAGTGCTCAAGTGATAAAAAAAAGGATGCAAGAGATGCCCACAGTTGTAGAAGTGGATGATATTCACACACTCGAGTATGATCCTACTACCACACATGTGGAGGAGGAACAAATCCCAACACATGAGGATGGGCAACCGAAGGAGGATGCAGAGAGAACAAAATCTGACACGTCTAGGCGAAAAGGGGCACAATAGGAAGAACAAGCCATAGATTCAGTGTAGTAGGTCCTAGAGCCAAAAATAGAGCCAAAATCTAAGAATGAAACAGAGCACCTGGGCATACTAGAGGTCGGGTTGTCGTCCCCAAAAGGGAAGAAGAAGGTGCGAGAAGAGAGCAGTGTGGAAGGAATATCACGCACATAGGTGGAATTGGTAATCATGATGAAAAATATCCCCAAGGGAGTGAAGGTCGAGGATGAGATGATGGGAGGAGTAGATACCATCAAATAATCTAATCATGATGTAGTAGACACAGTCTAATTCCCATATTTGGTGCCACAAAACTATTTGGAGAGTAGGGGAGAGGGCCCATTAGGTGTGCCACTATTGGAGCCTGTGCAGTGGATCCTAGGGCTCTACAACATGGGGATAATGAACTTACTAGATATAGTGCACTTTGGGAGTGGTAAACACATCAATGGATGTGTGAAGAAACTCCTAGAAAGGGTGCATGGAGGAATTCTATGGATGGATAGGTGAGTGCCTATCAACGTTGATTTAATTGCAATAATCATGCAACTACCCAGGGATGGGGAGAATCCATAGTAGTATTTAGAGGGAAAAACAAAAGAAAAATCCATCTCCAACGAAATCAAGGAAAAGTATGGCATGGAGAGAGGTAATAGGGGAATCAGGATTAGTGACATCAATGACCCTGCAATGAGATTTGTGACAAGTCTCTTAGGTTGAAAATTAATGTGCAAGTGCATAAAGGAGGAAGTACCCACAGGAGTGGTAGCAGATGAAACGAAGTGCGTGAAGGGGATCTCGATGAGATGGGCCCCTTATCTATTTAATGGGTTCTTGGAGGATTTCCAAGAAACACATGATTGGGGCTCTGATTTCCACTACTCGTGGTTACTCATCCTCATTGCATCAGTAGGTTGGAAAGAACTAACATACAATATGTTCCTGTAGAGGACAATAAAGTGTGGCACAACCCGCTAAAATTCTCTTCAAGGAAAAACAGACCCAAAGGAAAAGAAGATAAAAAATGACGTATTCACTCTGTACTTGGTGGAGATATAGAACAGGTTAGCAGACACATGGAGGATTTCGCCAGAAATTGTCGAGGAGTTTGGATAGATATACAATTTCCAAGCACCGCACCATAGCATGTGGCTACAGGAAAAGAGGGATCCAACCAAGGAGTGTATACAACTGAGTTACTTTGTGACAATGCAAGACATCCAGATGGAGGTCAAGGAGTGGTATGGGGAGTGGAAAGTTCCAATGATCCCAAAAAAGTGCCAACAGTATAAATGCAGATGCAGGGTATAACAGTCCTTGTGCAATAGATATATAGGAATGTTGCTAGTAAGAAGAAGAAGATGGCAAAAGGTCCAATGGGGACAAGCAGCCCCAGTCATAAGAAAATGAGGACACAACATAAATCACATCATGGTTCTACAAGGAACCCACTGCGCATAAAGCATGCACCAAGGGAAACAACAGAGTAGGTGTGCATTGAAGAAATAGGAAAATATACACAGGAGAAAATTGTGGAGGAAGAAATTGGGCAGGATGCAGACATGGATACACATATTTTAGAGGCATCTGAGTCATCATATGCCCAAAAAAAGAGAATAGGGGAGAAAGAAAATGGCTCCACAAAGAAGGAGAAGGCCCACAGAAAACCAATGGAAATATCACTGAAAGTAGATGATGTGGAGTTGATAGCCACCTATTGGGAACAGACCCATTTTGGAGAAAACACTAATTTTGGAGAATAAATCACAAAGAAGCAAAAGACAACACATAGGAAAAGCAACACGTCCAAGGTGAATACGCATGCACAGGAGGAAAGAATGTGAGGGACACATGCAATAAGACCTAACCATGCTAGAGTTAGGGTTTTGGTAAGAATATGTAATGGATGGTAAGACAAAAACATGTATAAGTAGGTACCTAAGAGGTCTAGGTCGGGGTTTTTCTCTTTTGATTGGTCATTATTACTATGTCGTTTAAAGAAAAAATGACTGTAAATCTGATTTTTTTTGTAAGTCATTGAGCTGGGGACAAGAAATAAGGAATATATTGAGGGTTAGATCACAAGATGAGAATCCTGGTGTGATATAGTCTGCCTCATTGTAGATATGGACCTGTCTGAGGAGAATTGTAATGCACACGACGCTATAGTTTTGGAAACACCATAATAAAAGAGAAGAGAAGCCAAATATTTGTGGACATAGCCCAGGAGGGTTGAACCATGGTATATCATGTGATATTTGATTGAATACTTTGTATTTCCTTTACTGTCAATGATTAGATGTTAGACAAATGCATGAATGACTTAGTTAGATCTGTTATTTTACATGCATGAATAAGAATGACAGATTAAATATAATGTGAATGTTAGAGTAAACAAATGAAGATCCTAGAGTGTAATCCTAGATCCCCACTCATTCCTAGGCTGCAAGCACCTAAGCATTGTAGCCACCCATAAGAACTATCTCAGGTGAGACTGTGTAATGCATTCTGTGTGTTGTGTTTCCTTTTGGTTTACCAGGAGGGTCGATAGTTTTAGGGGGGGATTTTTGGAAACCATAGTAGATATAAACCTAGGTCATCCCCAGAATGGTAGCAAGAGTTAAGTAACCAACAAATGGTTTCATTGTCATTTGGAACATAATGGGATTGAGTGAATGAGATTTGTTGAAGAATCATGAGAAGGCTGTCAGATCTAGTGAGAAAACGTTAAAAAGAATGAGAATATAAAATGGGATGTTTATACCATGGAACCCAATGAAGGTGGAGATCGAGAGTTGGTTGAAAAAAAAGGAGATGGAATTTGTGCAAAAAGATTTTAGAAACCCAAAGTTAACACTGTGCAAATATTTGGACAAGTACGTACTCAACGACTTGCATGAAGTATTTTTATGTGATTTCTCACATGTGTTGTAGGATTGGATATTGAGGTTGAAAGAACACCACCCTACAAATAGGATCAGATAGCCATAGTGGAATTATGTGCAGATTGCATAGTTACAACAAGTTGACAATAAATTTACGTGCACAATATATTTCTAGTTAGACAACATTGTTGCAAGATTTATCCCAGAATTTGCAGTAGATGCTGCAAAGTCTTACAGCGTAGCAGAGAAAGAGTTCCTGAAGGGAACTAGAGGTAGGTATATCAAATCGTTGTATACTTCCATCAAGAGTTTACTGTATAAAAAAGGTGTAATGACAATGGCATAGACAACTAAACTTCCCTACGTGCATGGGGGAAGGGGGGAAGCACTAAAAAGAGTTGAAGAAATGGAGAAAGATATGGATAAAGGAAATAAGGAGGAGGCCATTGACCCAATCATGATGGATGAAGAATATATCAATAAGATCATGGAAACAACTGGAAGAACGTGCAATGAAGCTCCCTACCAATACAAGATGAACAATAAGAAGAGAGCCATAGACGTGAGGGAAGGCTTGGAAAGTGATGAAGAAGAGGTATAGGATCTCTGCGTTGTGGAGCATATTGAGGAAATCATACACGCGACATATGAAAGGAAGAGAAGAGGTCCAAGGGAAGGAACCAAAGGCATAAATTCTAACCATATTAGTATTAGTGTGGAACCCATAAACCCATGTGTGACTAATACACTAGAAAGAACACCACCATTTAGAAAACCAAATTTCATTGGAAGAAACACAACAAGAAGTACATCTACACAGGGAGCGACAATTGGTGCAGCTAGTTTAGGAAACATTAGTCAAGGATCTACATCACATAGAGGTAGTATATCATCATTCATGATGGTAGGACATGATCCCACCATTAGGTTTTCAGGATTCAAGGGAGAGGCATCTGAGGACCTTGAGAAGCACTTGCTCATTTGTGAAAAATATCTAGGGAGAAAAATAGATCACGGATGAGGATACAAAACTTGTGCAGTTGGTTATCACACTAAGAGACTGCGCATTGGATTGGTACATGAGCTTAGCTACAAACAATCCACCAAGAACGACCAGAACAATTGTGGATATCAAGAAGTTGTTGATAAATGAATTCTAAAAGCCTAGATCAAAGGATTAGTACATGAATGAGATCATAGAGATCAGAAAGAAACCAAGGGAATATGTCTGGGATATTGACCAGAGATTCAAACAACTAAAGGAAAAGTTGAATTATGTCATGACAGATATGCAACATAGACACCTATTTGTGAATTCCCTACAACCAGACTTAAAATACCCTTTGAGACAGTAGAAGTTTCAAACTCAGGCAGAGGCTTTACATGCATCCTTACAACCAGAAGAGAACCAATACCAGAAGAGAGATCCAACAATAGAGGAGATGAAGGAGGACCTGAAGAATCTAACATTTCAATTAAACCAAAATAGGAGTAAGGAAAAAAGATAAGATGTTTGGTGTACCACATGTAGGATAGAAGGAAACCACAATAATGAATGCCCAACTTTCGCATAGTACATGCCAATAGGACTGCCAAACCCACTGCAAATAGGAGGAATATGGTGTGAGGTCTGTAAGACATAGGAGCATGATCCATACCATTGTCCAATGATACAGAAATACCAGGAAATTCCTAGGAGTTCACGTTGTAACTTTTGCAAGTCAGTGGGCCATGATGACAAAGATTGCAGGACAATGGAGCTAATGAGGGAAATAACATCAAACACATATAGGCTGCAGTAAGAAATGATGATAGGGAAGATGCACCACAATTTAACAAAGTACCAACACCATATAACACTACGCCACAACAAAATAACACTGCACAACCGAAGTACAATACCACACAACCACAGTATAATCTTGCGCAGTATAATCAGGTACCTCAGTACAACTCCCTGCAAGGAGATCAAGCTTGTTACAGAGGTGGAGGATGAGGAAGAGGAGGATTTGGAAGAGGAAATGGACCAGTGGTATGCCATAACTGTCAACAACTAGGACACTATGCAAGAGAATGTCCACTTCCACATGCAACATGTATGCATTGTCATGCATCATATCATGACACAAAATATTGTTCGACACTATTGGGGAAGATCCAAGAAAAGATAAATCAGAACAATCAGAATGTTCAATGGATTTTTGTAGAAGCAAGGTATGATGGAATAAATATCAACATGCTATGCATAGAGGAGCTAAGACAGGAGATGAAACAGTAAGACAAGATCCAGCACAACACCAATGGGTGAAGAAGAATGTCGAGCCAGAAAAGAAGTTTGATGAGAAAAATGAAAAGGTGTTATTCAAGAAAGAGAGACAATAATTCTTGAAGCTAGACATTTCATCTACATCAACTGCACAACATACTCATGATGTACCAACGTACAATATTCCTTCATCAATGGATCACACTAATGAAGCACAACCCCTAGGACAAGTAAGTACCATAAATGATTTTCTATAATCCTGTGTTAAAATACTAAATGATCCATCATCTATTAAAGTATTATGGAATATGTTAGAAACATGTAACACATGCGTAGATGGAAATCTAGAGCATAAAATAGTTAATCACTTGCATACAAGGAGGAGGACAAGTAGAGAGTTCAGACTGAATGCCAACATTGGAGATTTGAACATGGGGGATATTATACTGGATTTAGGATCTGAAGTAAATGTTTTACCCAAGAATACATGGAAATGTACAGGGAGATCCCACATTAGGATATTCACTTGTTCAATTGAAACTAGCAAATCAAGATAAGGTTTTGCTAATTGGAAGGCTAAAGGGTGTGACAGTAGATCTAGATTGAGTGCACACTAAAGTCTATTTCGAAGTGATAGAAATAGTGGATGGCATAACACCTTATTCAACATTGCTTGGATTGGATTGGGCAATTTAAAAACATGAAATAATCAATTTGAAGACAAGGAATATGACATTTGAGTCATGACAATATAGATTCGTTGTGCCACTAGACCCATCAGAAGGAGAAAGGTTTGTAGAACCCACTTGCTTAGATCTGGAGGAAATCAACCAGTTATATAGAACTAGCGTGCGAGAAGAAGATTATGTGAATCCAACTACAGATGGGGTACTCAGTTGGAGAAGTATCACATCATGTGCATTAGACTCCGATATAGGGTTGGATAATTGGGAACATAGATTACATGAAGTATCCATAAGAAGGTGCACAAGAAGAAACCATGTAGTAAGATGGGTAGGTACAGAGATAAGAGAACCTCCCAGTTTTCATGGGGTGAATGACTTAGAAGAATTCCTAACAAGACACGAAGATGAAGTGTTAGAAAATGAGAGGCTCTTATCCATGGACATAAAACTCAAGGAAACACCTGCAAGATGTTGAGGTGCACACAAAGATATAGTCAAGGATTGGTACCAATGTAAGCGATTATTGCACATTAGATTTAGCGCAGAACAGGGAAGCAATGAAATGAAAAGATATGATGGACAGGAGGAACCAACAGAACACTTGGAAAATTGCAGAACATTATGGAGAATGACACCACCAGAATAATGGATTCATCACTTCATTCACACATTGGAAGGAATTATAGAAAACCGGTATGTATACCAGGAACTACAGAGAGGCACTGCAGAATGTACAACATTACAACATAATTGTATAGTCACTTTCTCATTTGAACATGAAAGCCCCAACATTTATTCAACACTAAAAAAAATCATAGGGGTGATATTTATTAAGGAACCAGAGGTTGAACTTATAACAGAGTATCAACAACAGAATATATAGACAGTGAAATAACTATTGTCATGCTATCATGTACAGGAAGAAGCACCAGATGAAGATGACCCACGCAACATTCAAATTAAATAAATTTAAGGATAAAGAGAGGTGGAAGGTCCATATCTATAATTATAAGTATTTTATATGCCAATCAAGGTGAAGAAAGTAAATATCGGGACAACTGATAATCCCAAAATGGCCAGCTTTGGAGACTACTAGGATGACCAAATAGTAGAAAGAATAACAGATTTATTGCACGAGTACAGTGATTTGTTCCCAACAACCTTAATAGAGATGAAAGAAATAGCAGGAGAGCTAGGAGAGATGAAGATACCTCTCAAACTTGAGGCTATATCAGTGAGACAATGACCATATAGACTGAATCCAATATATAAGAAAAAATTAAAAGCAGAAATTGACTTAATTTTGGAAGCTGGAATCATTGAACCAATAGAAGAATCATAATGGATAAGCCTTATGGTAGTACAAGAAAAAAAACAAGGAGGGATAAGGATCTATGTATATCTCAGGAAAGTGAATGATTCTTTCCTAGATGACCCTTTTCCCATTCCTTTCACAGATGAGGTATTAGAGAATGTAGGAAGCCTGGAAGCATACTCATTCACCGATGGATTCTCAAGCTACCATCATATTAAGATAGCCTAGAAGATAAGTAAAAGACCACTTTTGCCACATAATGGGGATCTTACCAGTACACAGTAATTCCTTTTGGACTAATGAATGCACCAACAATATTCTCAAGAGTATTCATAGAGGCATTCAAATAATTCATCCATCAATTTTTAGAAGTGTATCTAGATAATTGGACCTTATATAGTCTTTTAAAAGACCATGTGGAAGTATTAAGGATGATGTTGGAAATATGTAGCCATTCTTAGATCTCATTGAATATCAAGAAGTGAATTTTTGGGACACCATTTGGAATACTATTGGGCCATATAGTGTGCAAACAGGGCTTGCTAGTAGATCCTACAAATATTGTTGTGATTGTCAATTTACCACCACAAAAATCAATACGTCATTTGAGAAAAACATTGGGACACACAGGTTACTATAGGAAATTCATAAAAGGGTATGCGGAGATCACTACTTTGATGGATAAATTGTTGAAGAAAGACAGTAAATTTCAGTGGAATGAGGACTGTCAGTGAGGGTTGGATACTCTAAAAGAGAATATGGTAACAACATCGATACTAGTATTCCCATATTGGGAAAATAAATTTCATGTGCATGTATATCCATCAAAAATAACACTTGGATCTATTCTGGCACATCCAGGAGTGGGAGAGTTATACCATCCTATAGAATTTGAAAGAATAAAATTGTTAGAGTCAGAGAAGAACTACAATACTACAGAAAGAGAAGGCCTAACAATGGTATATGCACTGCAGAAGTTCAAACGCTATCTACTTGGGAAACATTTTAAAATTTTCACAGATCATTATGACCTCAAATACCTAGTCAATAAGTAGTATTGGGGGGGGAGGATTTGTAGATGGTTACTGTCTTTTTATGGATTTGACTTTGAAGTGATAGTCAAACCAGGGAATTTGAAAGTAGGACCCGATCACCTGTCGAGGATCACCAATGGAGAAGAAACTACAAATTTAGATGACAACTTCCCTGATGTACAATTATTTTTATCCCAAGTAGGTGATGAACATTTTTTTGACATCATTCAATACTTGAGTACAGGGACTGCACCAAAATAATTCAAAATTGTGCAGAAGAAAAACCTAGTACTCAGAGCTATAGACTATCAGTTGATAACAAGAAACTTATACAAGATGCGCACAGAGAACATTTTGAGAATATGTGTACTAGAACATGAGAGGCCCGAGATATTAGTAGAGGCTCATGAGGGAATAGTTGGAGGACATTATGGAGGAAAATATACCGCACATAAGATATTGGACGTAGGACTATGGTGGTCGACCATTCACAGATATGCAAAGGACTACTTCCAGAAATGCGATGTATGTTATAGGGTTGGTAAACCTAATAGATAGGATGACATGCCCCTAAGACCACAAGTAACCTTGCAAGTTTTCAACAAATGGGAAGAAGACTTTGTGGGACCAATTAACCCACCAAAAAGAGGTTAGGAGAAAGGTATATAATTACTGCAACAAAGTACTTAACGAGATGGGAAGAAGAAACACCAGTAAAATATTGCAACACAGGGACAAAAAAACACTTCCTATTTGAGCAAGTGATCACTAGATTTGGATGCCCAAGGATTTTGATGAGTGACCAAGGCACTTAATTCATCAATAGTACTATCAAGGATATGACTAAGGATTTTGAAGTCTATCATCAAAAGAGTACACTATATTACCCTCAAGCAAATGAAACAGTGGAAGCCTTTAATAAGATCCTAGAGAATGCCTTGAAAAATATCTACAATGTTAACAGGGATGACTGAGACATGAAGATACCAGTAGTGCTGTGGGAATACAAGACTATATGCAATAAGTTGACAAGGCAAACACCATTCAAGTTGGTGTATGGATAAGAAGCAGTGGTTCCATTAGAATTTTTGGTACCTAGTGTGTGCATAGAAACAATCACCAACATGAAAGAATGAGGCGCAGTAAAAGAAATTCTAAGGAAGCTAATGGAGATGGAAGAAGATAGGATTCTATCAGGATTTCACCAAGAATTATAGAAAGAAAGGGAAAAATCTTGGTATGAAATAAATATTAAAAGGAAGAGTTTCAAGGAGGGAGACCTAGTCTTGGTGTATGACAGTAAATTTCTTCATCATCTAGGAAAATTTAGAATGCATTGGTTGGGACCATAGGAAGTGAAGACTATCATAGATGGAGGATTTTTATAGTTGAAAGATTTAGGAGGTACATAACTCATAGGAATGATCAATGGGAGTTGAATGAAACTGTATCAGGACAGTCTACCTCCTAGTACTTAGAAAGTTACCGCGCAATAAAGAGATATGTATATAGTGTATCATAGTAAACAAAAGGGGGGCAGGGGTTACCACACCAGACATCAGAAGACTGTGCACAACAAAAATGGAATTAGAAATAAAAAAAATAAATATCCACACACAACGAATACACGACATACCACACACTTGGAAATCTTAGCGCGCTGGAAAAAGGACCAATAGTCAGAAAAGGCAGAAGTTTGAAAAATGGCGGTTATGACAAAAAGGTGCCATCTTGCAGCAATTATGGAATTCAATGAAAAAGTAAGTATAAAGTTCCATTACATTAATCAAATATGGGGACACTTCTATGATAATTTTCATGACTTTCCTATATAAAGGGGAAACGCGAGAAACATAAGACTCATTGTGAAATCATGAAGTTGCAGAGAAATAGAGCATGCAGAGCGGAAATGATTTGACACATAATACAAGCTGAACGAGTGAAGACTTAGTTGGAAGAAACCAACCAATACCCATGATGGCACCACC
The DNA here is from genome assembly GCA_009831015.1 of Picea engelmannii. NCBI lineage: Eukaryota > Viridiplantae > Streptophyta > Pinopsida > Pinales > Pinaceae > Picea > Picea engelmannii. The sequence continues at coordinate 551,599 of ML784129.1, read as the reverse complement.
AAATATGGGTGCATTGAGCCAAGAAGGGAGGAAAAAGAGAAGTAATTGGGCACCACGGGAGGCAGTAGAGGCTGAACAAGAAACTAGAGATCTCGAGGAATTCATCGACGTCGACATAATTCCTTCACATTTTGAAGCACCCATCGACCCTATGCTAGTGGTTGAAGAAAGGAAAGGTCCCATCACGTCGGCCATGGAGGTTTACATGGCAAACAACGCGGGGGGAAATCCACACATAACACAGGAAACCCACCAGAAACCATGAAGACCAAAGGATTACAACCGGTAAATGGCCAAGATACTACACCGACAGAGGTGGCAGTACCCAAAAGCACTAGAGCATAAAACGTGCTGCAATAGGAGGGTCTAGTAGAGGATATCACTAGTCATCCAAACCTTGATGTAGAAATAAGATAGATGGAGGTGGGCTCCTCAAGTCAGTAAAAAAAAAGGAAGGGAAAATATCCTATGGTGCGGTCTCTGCACAGGCATCCTAACGCAGGAATTATACTCTCGCACATTCCGGAAGGAGTGAAAACCATGCCAAAACTTCTACATTTCATGGAGAAACTAAGTTTCTCGGACCACGATGTGGCCGACATAGGAAAATTCCCTGAATTTGCACAGCAGGTCTACTTGGACAACATAGGGATAGAGCCCTTTGGAGACCCCATCCTACAACCAAAACCATGGGTAGTTGGCCTAGAAAACAGATAGATCCTAAACCTGTTGGAGATTCCCCACTTTTGAAGGGGGAAAGAGGTGAAAAAATACATCAAGCAGTGGATAGCGATCCTCCATGGAGGATTCTTATGGATGGAACACCCTGTCTCCATAGACATAGAGCTAATAGTAGCAATCACAGGACTGTCGTCTATGGGTGAGAACCATGCGTAGTACCTAGACGATAAAACCAAAGAGAAGGTGTTGGCTGAAGAAATGAAGAGGACATATGGGACATATAGGGGCTCTCATGGCATTATTATCAAAAGGATAAATGACACCATGACATGGATGTCCACCAAGCTCATGTCCTGTAAAATGACGAGAAAGTGTCGCAAGGAAGAATTCCTTATCAAGGTCATCGCAGCTTCAACGTAGTGTGCGAATGGCACGTCGCTCAGTTGGTCCCCTTACCTGCTCAACCTATTCCTTGAGGACTTCAAAGATGCGCAGGACCTTGGCACAGAGTTCCACTACTTGTGGCTACTCATCCTTATCGCACTGATGGTGTGGAGAGAGCCCCCATATTCATACTTATGCAGCCAAATAGGTCCGTGTCGTGCAAAACGATACATGTCGTTGGGGAGAAAATCTGGCCCCAAGAACAGAAGCACAAACATGGGTACCTTTGCTAGTTACTTTGCAAAAATATAGGAGAGTATAGCCAAAACTTAGTGAATTACCCCAAAGGTGGTTGCACAGTTCAAGGACATAACCAACTTCAAGGCATCCAAGAACAACATGTGGATCCAAGCGCATAGGGATCTAGGAAAGGAGTGGATCCAATTAAGATACTGCATCACAGAGGAAGACGTAGAAATGACTATGAGATATTAGCCTGACAATTGGAAGATTATAGTCTTAAATCAAGGGTACGAAAGTGGATGCAGGGAAAACCAAGACACCTACAGGAGACAAAGTTGTGCCAAAAAGGCCGAAACCAATGCAGAAGCCGACACAACAAAATAAGGGGGGTGCAACAAAGAAGTGTGCATAGGAAAGAAAGAAGGACACTGCCTCGCAACAAAAATAACAAGGAGAAGGGGCTACAGAAACGCAGGGAACCCCCTTAGCATCTACTCCACAAGAACCAGGGCCATCTAAGCAGACAATTTCATAGACAGAAGGAACGTGCAAGAAGTCAAAGGCGCATAAAGAGTCACCTGAGTAAATGATCACAGAGGACAACACTGACCGCGTGACTGATAAGGTGCAAGACCGTGCCGCAGAAGAATTTGAAGAAGCCAAGAACCAAAGAGGGAAGATACAAGACAACATGGTTGGCATAAAATGGGTCCTCGAGCAAATAATAATTGCGCAGAGGTATAAAAGGGGAACATAATCCTTCCCCGAGGGAGAAACAACAATGACAACAAGGACTACGCCACAAAAAGAACACACAGTTCAAACAACTGCAAAGGCAAGTCCAACATTCAGAGTAACAAATGACATGTTGTATATGGATGAAACCAGAGTACGGACGCCATTGAAATATTTGGCACAGGTCGACATGGTATTATCAAAGATATCCACAAATACGTTGTACACAATCCAAGTTATCGTCGTGCAAGAGGTGCAGTCATGTGTAAGGACAGATGTAGTAGAACTGCAGGAAATTAAAAGTGACAAGGAAGCAGTCGAGATCGTGGTAGAACAAGTAAAGTTCGAGACCATAGAAGAGAAAGAGAACATAGATAAAATTGAATAAGGGGTGACAACAATATACAACCACCTTCCAGACAATGCATAGGCTGAGAGTTCAAGTATAGAGGAGAAACTCAATAATATTGGACAAACCATCGACCACTATAGGAAACAGATTGAGGAACTGAAGGAAAATTGATTTCGACAACTCCACCTGAGGTTAGGGAGTAGAGGAAAGAAGAAGCTGCACTCCAACTTGCAGAGTTGGAGAAACAAGCTAACACAACAACATAAATGTTTGATAGAACAACACAGCTTTTGACAGCACTAGAGGAAGATGAATAGGTCCAGCAGTGGAACCAAGAGGAAGAGAGAATAAGTGTTGAAATCCAGGACCTCAAGTAGAGGAAAAAGACAATGGTCATCATTGATCATTTAAAAGGAACGTAGGATATGAAGAGATTATGGTTCGATCTAAGGACAATGCAGGTGCATAAATAGGAGAGACAGGCACATATGGAACCCCTCCAAGAGAAAGAAACAGAAATGATCACACAAATGGAGACAGAGAAGAATAATATGGCACAAACATAGACATAATGCATAGCCATAGTTCAGGAGGAAGTCATAGCGCATAACTTAGAAGCGCTTACATAAAACGCTATGCAAGTCCAAACAAAAGGAAGGGGACTTGCAAAAAATTTCCACAGTCTAGAAGAGGTTGTCAAGGAAGCGTGAAGTGCCTAGGTGGCTTGGGATGAGCCACATGTTATTGTTGGGGGCATGTTGGGAACACGCCCATTTTGGAGAAAAGATTAATTTTGGAGAATAAAGCACAAAGAAGGAAAAGACAACTGACAGAAAAGGAAACACGTGCAAGGTAAACACACATACAAAGGAGGAAAGCATGTGAGGCACACATGCAAGAATACCAAACCATGATAGGGTTAGGGTTTTGGTAAGAATATCTTGAGGGTTAGATCACAAGCTGAGGATCCTGGTGTGATTTTGTCTATCTCACTATAGATCTTGACCCGTCTGAGGAGAATTGTAATGTGTGCGATGTTGTATTTTTGGAAACACCATAATAAAAGATAAGAGAATCCAAATATTTGGGGACATAGCCAAAGAGGGGTGAACCATGGTATATCATGAGTTATGTGATTGAATATTGTGTATTTTGTTTACTCCCAATTATTAGATGTTATAAAAATGCATGAATGACTTACTTAAATCTGTTATTTTACATGTGTGAATAAGAATAACATATTATGCAATATAAGGTGAATGTTTGAGTAAACAAATGAAGATCATAGAGTGTAATCCCATATCCCCACTCATTCCCAGGCTACAAGCACTTGAGCATTGCAACCACCCATAAGAAGTATCTTAGGTGGGACTATGTAGTGCATTCTGTGCATTTTGTTTCCTTCTGGTTTACTAGGAGGGTTGATAGTTTTAGGGGGTGTTGGTTGAAACCATAGTATATTTGAACCTAGTTTAGCCCCAGAATGGTAGCAAGAGTGAAGTAACCAACACCACCATAGTCGAATATAGACTATCATAAGTATGGGAGAATGTCGAGAATCATAGGGCGTCGATTCTGGAGAAAATACAGGTGTTGGCATGTTTACAGGAAGAATGTGCTTGTCATTGATGGCAAGAACAACATCGAACCAAACCTCAAGAAAGATCAGAAGAGATAGCGGTTTCCATATGAGTTCCAAGAGACAAACTCTCAGGAGGAGCAAAGTTTGAGACTCGTGAACACTTATAAAGCCTTCTAATTCGAAGAGATCAGAAGCTCACAAGGAAGAGAGATAGTGGCCATTGGATCACCGATCCATAGGACCAACAACCATCATATTGAATTAATGAAGGATAGGATAAGAAAGGGATAATATCTGAGATTTCGATCACCTGAATTTTCGTCAGTCGTCGGATCAAAATAAGTGGAAGAACAAGATAAGTTACAAGAAGGGAGTGCTAATATCAACGGTCGATAATCGGGCACTCAGATCTATGGTCCACAGGGCATATCGACCCCCCCCACCCTTTCTTCTTTTAGCCATGGGGGCGGTGGTCTGCGTTGGTGGTATTTATCATGTGGGACCCTCATATGTGTCACCTTATTGTCAACTCGGACCCTCCTCGCTCATTACCACTTACCGCCTAACCTTTGAGAAAATCACCAAACCACTCATACATACCACCTTCGCATTCCGACGTCACATCCACTACCCACTACACGTCATGACACTCCACTACTGCACTCTTCCTCCACCTCCACTACACTCCCTACATGTCTCACCCACGTCAGTAGACCACCTCAACAAGGACATGTGGCATACCACATTAGAAAGGACATGTGGAAGACCGCGTCAACAAGGACATGTGGAAAACCACGTCAGCAAGTACACATGGCATAATCCGATGATGACAAGTGTCAAGAGGAAGTTGGCTCGTCCCATGTCAACAAGTGACGTAAGAAAGATACGTCACTCAGGGAGATTTACTTCAGAAGTTTCATTACCAAAAAATGTCAAAATTCCCAAAGTCCTGAAGGACAAAGGTCCGAAGTTTCTCTCAACCGTTCGATATGAAGATCACTTTCTGTGCATTCTCAGTCGTTGATCTAGTTCATTGGAAGGACAGTGCAAGTGGAAGTGTTAATCGACAGCAAGTGGTCTCCACCGCCTATGGCTTATTCAGCAGGTGACCACTCCGAAGGAGAATGAAGAAGCAATTAGCCTAAAGTCATGAAGTCCCGAACACCGAAGAATCGAAGAAGACCCTGGTCATTGATATCTAGGAGGGGTACGAGTCAGAATATTATGCATTCAAGTGAAATATCTCTGGGAGAAATGAGTGCATAGGATTTGAAACTCCCGAAGCCCAAAGTGCCAAAGTCACTCATGATCATTGATCATGTAGGAGGGTACGAGTCAATAGATCGTTTACTTTGGATTAAAGCGTTCACGGAAAATCGAAACGCCGAAGATTTGAAAAGGATGAAGTCCCAGAGTGGAGGATAGTCATTGGATTAAAGAGGATAGATGTTAGAATATATTCCATTTCGGAATATATCCAGTCAGAAGAAATGAGAAGTTGAGATTTGAAATATCCAGAGTCCAGAGACTCGAATGAGATCTCTACCGTTAATCTAAGAGGGACACGCATCAATAGATCTTCCACTCTGGAATATTAGTGTACCGAGGAAAGCATGGTTTGAGATTTGAAACTCCCACATCCTAGATCACGAAGTAAATCACAACTGTTGATTTAAGACCGTCAAGATCATGAGATCGACAGTCTTGTCGCATTGTGGGAATTGAAGGTGCATGAAATTTAAAAAGATGAAGGTGGGCCATAATTGAAACCACATTTTTGGAGAAAGGACACATATAGGCTCGAGGTAAATTGTGGGGTGAAACGTAGTTTGTTTCAAAACACCTTTGGATGTGCCTGCAATCGCGTGGTCACATGAGTTCATCACCCAAGGTCTTATCGAAATAAGGAGCTATCACTCACTAGAACAAGATCGCGAAGAACCTTTTGAATAGGTGTATGGACACTGGAAGTGGTCAAGTGAAGGAAGGGGCTTAGAAGCCAAAGAAGCCAAAAACGATTGACTGTAACTGGCATAGAGGATGAAGAATTGCGACTGCCAGAGAAGCCAAAGAATCTCAAGATAACAACTTCTAGTGATGAATAGGTTCAGGATAACTGCCATAGAAGCCAAAGAATCTCAGGATAACAACCGCTAGTGATGAATAGGTTCAGGATAACTTCCAGAGAAGCCAAAGAATCTTTTCATAATGACCACTGATGATGAACAGATATCGAATAACCGCCAGGGAAGATGAAGACTTTGTATGATGATTAGGCAGAGGACTCGAGGTGAGGAAAATATGAAGAATAGATAAGATAGTGTTCTTTTTTGGTATTTATGCATGTGGGTAGAATGTGACTGTGTACATGAACTAAACTGGAGATCATAGGTGAAGTGTATAGCATGCAGAGACAACACAGGGTATAAATAAAGAAGAGAAGAAAAACAGAGGGGGATTGCATAGTGGGAGAAAGAGTAGAGTATAGAAGTGGAACAGAGTAATAGAAGCTGGAGGAGGCAAAGGAGACATGGGGATATAACAAACCATATCAGAGACAAAGAAAGTAAGTAAAGTTGTGTAAGATTCAATCAAGGTGGTAGGGTGGTGCTAGGGAGGATTTCAGTCCTCTAAATTCTAGTTGGTGCTAGAAGACATTCTGGGAGTTGGTGCTTCCATCTAGTGGATGATACAAAAACCTGGGATTTTGTGCTTCCATCTAGTTGGTTCTAGAGAAATCTAAGAGTTGGTTCTCTCTACAAGTTGTAGCTTTCTATCAGAGGTTGTAGCCTCATATTTGAGTTGGAGCTCAAAGACTGTGATGTACATGAAAGTTGGAGCTTGATTGACATCCTAAGAAGAACAGGTTTTCACCCTTATGGGTTTCCTCATGAAAATCATTGTTTGTGTGTATTCTGTGTGATTGATCAAATATTGTATATCTATGCATGTTCGGGCTTCAACCACTTGATCAAGAACACCCACACATGACATTGAAAATAAAAATTATTTGTACAATGAGGTGAATGGTTAAGAACCTTTATTTCTATGGAACATATTGTTTGAGCATCCTACCATTGATGGGTCCTCCTGGCAGGTCTGCTCCTTTTGTATCCTCGAGTACAAATGCATTATTTCCTCTAGATGCACAGAGGATGTAAGGGCCTTTCCATAGACTATAGAATTTCCCATGCTTGCCCTTGTCTTCATTTATGGAACCCCATTTGAGTACTAAGTCACCCAATTCAAAATTATCTTCATTGGTTCTTCTGTCAAAAAGTTTCTTGATGCCCTCTTGGATTACTTGGGTCTGGTTATACGCTTCATCTATGGACTAATGTAATTGGATCATCTGATTTATTCTCCTTTGGGTATCGTTTGGATCTGCATGTACTTCTTGCAACAATTTCATAACAAGAAATCCCAAAGAAGTAGGGAAAACTACATTAGTGCCATATACCAGCTGATATGGGGACATACCAATGGATCTTTTTGTGGTCATTCTATCAGCCCAGAGTGCATGAACCGGCTTGTTATGCTAGGACTTCTTATTTTCCTACAACATATTCTTTATGATATTCACCAAACTTTTATTTAAGGACTCAGCTAACCCATTTCCCTAAGGGTAATAGGCAGTGGAGTGTCTCAAAGTAATTTGTACCTACTGAAGAATTCTATTAGCTTCTTCGATCTAAAGGTTGTTGCATTAGATATGATTTTTGGGATTAACTGCGTAGTGTAATAGGCAGTGGAGTGTCCCAAAGTAATTTGTACCTACTGCAAAATTCTATTAGCTTCTTCGATCTAAAGGTTGTTGCATTAGATATTATTTTTTGGATTAATTGGGTGACCACCTGGGAAGTCCTGGTTACCAGGTGCAAGCCCCAGAAGTGATGATTGATGCTATGTGATTCATTTTGTTGGTTTCAATCCCATTTCTTCACCCCTGTGAGCATCACCTGATGCTATAAGTTCTAAGTGGACTATTCAAATCATGAGAATTATTGGTCAGTTGTGACTAATACTCATGGATATGGGTCATAGATTAATGACTTACACTACATAGTTAATCCCAAAAATAATATCTAATATCTTGCACTGTGCAAGCCCCTCTATGGTTGTTGCATTATCGATTATGATTTTCCTAGGACATCCAAAACAAGAGAGAATATTAGTTTCCAAGAATTTAATAATGATAGAGTCAATAGCTTGCCTGCAAGGTACATCTTCAATCCACTTTGTGAAGTAGTTTTTAGTTGTTAATATCCACTTATGTTGGCCTGAAGAGGGTGGGTGAATTTTGCCAATAAATTCCAAACCCCATTGTTGAAATGGAGCCTCGACCGAAATGGGTTTCAGAGGTAAAGGAAAAATTTTCCTTTTTCCTTCAAAAACCATGCACTTGTGACAGGAGGTCACCTTTTTATTCACATCTACAAACAAGGTGGGCCAGTTAAAACCAGATTTGAGAATCTTGTTATCAATAGTTTTCCAACTTAGATGCCCGCCATAATATCCTTCATGGAAATCTTGCAATGACTTATTAGCTACATCCTTTAATAAATAATTAAGAAAAATACCCCCAACATCTTTCCAGTATAGAGTCCCATCCATAATAGAATATTTCAATGCCTTTAGTTTTGAGAATCTAGCTTTAGTCTTAGTTAGACTAGGGGGA
>ML784129.1:515758-527971 GCA_009831015.1 Picea engelmannii | reverse complement strand
TTTTATTGAAAAAAGACAGTCTAACATATATCCTACTCTAATCACCTAGAAAAATTAACCTAGATTAGACTGTTGGGCTAAATAATTACTCTAACCTATGACATTTGACCAAGTTTAAACAGTTTGATCAAACTTATTCACTAACCTATCTGACTTGGCTAATATTAGACTATTTAGCCAAGTTTATTCACTAACATATCTGCATAAATTCAAAGTACTTGACCATGGTTAGATAGTATGGATCAAGCCAGTTTATTGCATGGGGTTTTCATCTTTTCTTTTATACCCTCTTTTATTATTTTTCTTTTTCTTTACTTTCTTTTCTTTTCTTTTCCTTTTTCTTTCTTTTCATTTTTCTTTCTTTTATTTCTTTTTCTTTCTTTTCTTTTTCTTTCTTTCTTTTCTTTTTCTTTCTTTCTTTTCTTTTGTAAATCATTTGTAAATCATTTGCAAAATAAAATATTATTTACAACACAAATGCAACCAGAGGAAAAAATCTCTAGTCACCAGTTGATCTTATGAAACATAGGGTTATAACAAGTATAACGTTTGAATATACTAAATGGATTGTGTTACTAATATTATTGATGCAATGTTCAATATTTTTACAATCTTTGTTCTGATGATGAGCAACCTGTCTACCATATATCATTGCGCCCCACTACTAAAAAGAGAATGTGACAGAGTAACACTCAACTCTGTAGCTAAAAATCCATTATAGAACCATGCTCACTAACTTTTAGAGAGCACAACTACCAATGTGCATCATGTACATAAATAAAAATAATGATAAGGATGAGGAAATTACAAAAAAAAAAGATGAGATAAGAAAAAACAGCTAATTAAATTTGGACTATAGATTTTATTAAGGTACTTTTGGTATTTTACAATATGAATAAATTTCTCTACTTGTTTGCAGTCTGCATACAATGCTCAATTATCAAGAGTCTTGTTGTGTTTTATTCCACACTAGGGTTCTGGGCGACTTCCCTAAATTTACACTAAAATAAAAATGTTTAGTGGAGTTCACTTACTCATATGCTTCATTATGAAGTCACTCCTTGTGATTATATTGTCCTGAGATGTTTCTATCAACATTAGTTCCTAAATATGGAGTCTCACTTTGGGAATAAACCTTCTCATCCACTGTTATCCAACCCTTTTTTCTTCATGCATCCCTTGTTTAATACTTGATTCACCATTTGATTTTTGTTGGGAGTTGAAATAATTCATCCCCCCAATCCCTAATGTGTTTTCCTCCTCTTGACAATTAGTATTCTTGGATAGTCGTTGATTGTTCTATCACATGTGTTTATTTCATGAGGAATGGATGTTGTAGTAAAAATTCACAGCATGTACTCTACATAAAATTTCCAGAGCTTCTCATAGCAAGTTCAGATAGCTCTCCTACATCATCTTCCCATAGAAAGTTCCTCCATCTCTCTTACATTAGCTTCCCATAGAAATATAACATATCTCTTCTACATCATCATCCTACATCTCTTCTACAACAACATCCTACAAATCTTCTTCTATCTGTTGATTAATTGGATTGGTTTTCATTGATGTCAACCCTTGAAGCAAGTTCACTAGAAAATTTTGATATCAATTTTGTTTGAAGTATAAAGGCATGAAGATCAATATATATGAAGGTAAGACTATTATATATATATATTACATGTCGTGTCATTTCCGGTGATATGTGTAACATCACATAATTCCTCACGGTTAGGGAGTTATGGATTTGTGAATTTGGAGAACCCTCGTGAGTTATCTAGAAGCCCTTAGAAGGTCAAATAAGTCAATTTATTCTAGAAGCTCCTAGAAAAAATTTACTAGTCAAAGTGGTTGTAACTAGGAGTTAATCATGAGTTAAGTTGTTGCAAAACGAAAAAAATTAAAAATAAATTAGTTGCAACTAGAAGTGGTGATTTTACTATTTTTTGATAAAGTGGTTGTAAGTGGACAAAGTGGTTAGAAGTGGGTTACCCGTAGAGGAAGCTACTTGGAAAGTATAAATAAGAGAGAAAAGGTATCCTATTAGAACCTATTGAGCACATTGAATATCTATTATCTTCTAAAAGGTTTATTGCAGATACTCATTGATACATTTGAAGTTATGAAAGTATGAGGAAACAAAGGAGGGTTGACCGTGAAAGTATCAGAGTTGCAGAATTTCTGAAAAACCCTAACTATTCAGGTGTACGTGGGCTACAGTGGAGGAAGGTGAGTACATACATGAACTGCAGTGGAGGAAGGTGCATACGTATGCGATATGTAGAAGAGGAAGTCACGTGCAGCTAGAAAAATCCATGAAAACTTGAATTGATGCGGATCCCAGGTCTCTAGAGTCTGAAAGCAAGTTCCCAAGAAGGTCTACAATGATCAAGTACAACAACTCTATCTATAGGTTCAAAATTTATGTCATATTCTTCTGTGTAGCTGGATATTGTTTTCTACATGAGATATGGTTATGGGAGATTGAGGGTTTTCCCTAGAGATGTTGTTGGTAGTATGGCACTTATTGTATGAGCTAGATATATAGAAATACAGTACTGGTAAGTTTGGTATTTATCATTGGTACATCTTCTTGGTTTGAGTGTTGAAGCATATCTTGTATTTCTTGGTACATGGTTGAGGGATTTCCGTTATGATTTGTTTCTAAATTTGTTGGTTTAGTTTGAGGAAACATATTAGTGAGGGTTTTATGTCTAGTTCATGTGAGGGCTTATCACAGATGATTATGATTGTATGCACATGGATGGGCACATGACTAGAGAGACATAGATCCACATGGTTTGAATGATATTATTGTGATATTGGGTATGTGATCTATGTTATCAGATATGATTTATTGAGGATATTCTTGGTATATTTGATATATGTTGGTATAGTTTATTGGTACAGGTTGATTATAAGTTATTGGTGCAGGTTGACTACGGGTTATTGGTACAGGTTGGTTACAGGTTGTCGAAACAGATTGGTATAGGTTTTCAATGGTATATTTCATAGTGGCATTGTGGCAGTGGTTTCATCAGTTATTTGACACTTACATTTCAGGGCGATTGGATGGGGAAAGGATAGGTGGTTGTAGCCAGAGAACATAGGGGGTTATAGCCTCCTTCTAGTTGTAGCCAGATAATTGGGGAGTTGGATCTTCCCTCAGGTTGTAGCCTGAAAATATAGGGGATTGGAGGCTCCTTCTAGTTGCAACTAGAAAACAAAGGAAGTTGTTTCTTCAAATGAATGTAAGTAATTCTTAAATACATATAAGAAAAAAAATTCAGTGGTTTTCTCCCACATTGGGTTTCCATGTAAAATTATTGGTGTAATGTGTATGTGTATGATTGCTCATTGTTCATGGTTTATTTAGTCTTCACTTATTGAATTATATTAGTAAATTTATCATAAAGATAATCAACACTTATATATTGTGGTTAAAAAGGATTAAAAATATCTATTATTGATTCACCCCCCCTCTCAATAATCCAACAATTGGTATCATAGTAATTTCCTTTAGGAAATAGTTTAACAACTAGAAGGTAGATCATGGAGAGAAACAATATGTATAAAAATGGAATACCATTGTTTGATAGGAAGAACTATGCATTCTGGAGCAAAAGAATGAAAACAAATATACAAGCACATGGATTTGATGTTTGGAAATCAGTGGTAGATGGATACAAAGCACCAATTGTTCCTCCAATAGATAAAGATGAAAATAAACTTGAAGAAAATAATTCAAAAGCCAAAAATAAAATCTTGAATGGTCAGGTTGATGCAATATATGTCAAAGTTATGCATTGCAACTCTACAAAGGATATTTGTGCCAAACTTCATAATGTTTCTAAAGGAGACACCAAAGTTAAGGTAGCAAAGCTTCAAAGTTGTGTAAGACAATTTGAACAGTTGAAGATTAAGGAAGATACAAATATTACGACTTACTTTTTACGAGTTGATGAAACAATGAATGCAATTAAAGGTTTGGGAGAAGAAGTTGATGAATCTATAATTTTTCAAAAAGTACTAAGATCTCTTCCAATGAGATTTGATCCTGAGATCTCAACAGTAGAAGAAAGAGAAGATATGAGTTCGATAAGCATGGATGAGCTACATGGAATATTCACCACTTATGAAATGAGAACATAATAAGAGAACCCAGTTACAAAGGAAGAAACATTCAAAGAATCCAAGAAGACAAAAAAAAAGAGCAAGCAAAATCCAAAGTCAGAATGTAGCAGCAGTGAAATTTCAGAAGATGATGAAGAAGTAGCCAACTTCGTCAAAGGACTGAAAAATGGAACTGACAAATATAGAGGTAAGCTTCCATTGATTTGTTTTAATTGTGATGGAATTGGTAATTTTTCTAACAAAATTCCATATAAGAAAACTAAAAGGGATGAAGAAGATGATTCAAATAGAAAACAAACATATAAAGGAAAAAGACCCAAAAATAATTTATTTAAGAAAACCTTTTGCACCAAAGAAGACAACACCTCATCAGACGAAGATGACTTCAGTGAAAGTGATACAGAAAGGGTTTTATTCATGGAAATAGAAGATACTGATGAAGAAGGTTCCAAAGAAGAATACAAAGAGGAAAAATTTGAATACAAAGAAGAATTGTTAAGTTCCATAGAAGTTGTAAAATGAGAGAAGAAGAAAAACAAGTCACTTCAGGAAGAATTAAAGAAAAGGTGAGTTCATAATTCAAATTTTGAAGAACTAGAGAATATGATTACTAAAATAAAAATCCAAGTATAGGAAGACAACAAAATTAAAGAAACACTCAGAGAACAATTAAAATAAAGAGACAAGATCATTGAAAATTTTGAATCAGAGATTCCCAGACTGAGAAAATATTTTCAAAAGAAAAACATCCAGAACAAATTAAAAGTTTTGAATGATATTATTAGCAGTCAAAGGCCAAATCATGACAAGTTCGTACTATGATACAACTAGACAGCAAAAGGATCAATATCCAAAAAAATATATCAAGAAACACAACCAAGAAGCTACGTAGAGATAATCATAGGAGATAAGAAGCTTCACAAGGAAGATCACAGAGACACTCCTCCACCTAGAAGATTCAAATTTCAGAATCAGTGACAGTCAGAAACAAGAAGGTCTCAAGAAGAAGAAGAGTTCAAAAGAGTAATTCATTTTAGAATATCTACAACTCCCATGTATCAAATTATATTTATTGGTTTATTTTATTTATGTAACAATTTTGGACATAAGCTTGTGAATTTCAGATCAAATAACAAGAACAAAGACAACCGTAAAAGTTATGCATGAAATAATTGTTCAAGAATGCCTGATGAAACACAAACATAAGATAGAATAGGTTTGAATCCTTGAGTACTGAGATGGAATAAACAAACAAGTGCAACAACTTTGGACACATGGATAAATATTGTAGAATGATAGTTCCTCCAAGAGAATCAAAACATAACAACAATAGTCACAGGCATGAACCTCAAAGAATATGGATAAGGAAGCAGAATCAGCTAAACAATGAATAATGCACACTTTATATATAAGCCAAACACAAGAAATGTGGTTGGTATGTTGACAGTGGATACTCAAATCACGTAACAGGTGATAAGTACATGTTTCTAACCTTGAGAAAGGAAAGAGATGGACCAGTCTGCTTTGGAAACGATGATTCATCCAGAATCATTGGAAGAGGCACAGTTAGAATTGGAAATAAGGATACCAAGGCAGAGAATGTTGTACTAGTGGAAGATATGAAACACATTCTTATGAGTGTAGTTCAAATGTGTGACCAAGGTCATAAACTTGTGTTTGATTCACAAAAGTGAGAGATAAGAAAGTTAGGTTCAAGAAGAGTGGTAGCGATAGTTGTAAGAGCTTCAAGAAACATATATGTATTAACTAAAATTGGAAATGAAAAGTGTTGTTTGGGAAAGGAAGATGAAGTTTGGCTATGGAACAGAAGAATGGATCACATAAACTTTGATAATCTTGTCAAATTCAGAAAAAAGGAAGCAGTCAAAGAAATTCCACGGATCATGAATCCAACTAATAGTTTATGAAAGCATTGTCAACAAGGAAAGAAAACCAAGACCAGATTCAAGTCAAAGGAATACTCCACAACAAAGCTATTAGAAATTGTGCATATTGATCTAGTTGGACCAACTAGAAAAAATGGGTTGAAAGGTGAGCAATGTTTTATGCTATTAGTTGATGATTATACAAGAATGACTACAATTGTTTTTCTCAGGAAGAAGTCAGAAGGATTCAAGAACTTCAAGATATACAAGGAGATGGTTGAAAATTAAATAGATTCAAAAATCAAATGTTTGAGATCGTATAATGGAGGAGAGTTTTCTTCTAAGGAATTTATGGGATTATGAAGTACTCATGGGATACAAAGGTAATTTTATGTTGCTAGGACACCATAACATAATGGAGTCATTGAGAGGAAGAACAAGACAATACAGGAAATGGATAAAATGGTGTTAATGGATTCCAAGTTGACATATGTCTTTTGGGCACATGCAATGCATACAACAATTCACATTAAAAATAGATGAATGCTCAGAAATAACAATGATAAAAATCCCTACGATCTATGGAAAGGAACACCAACGAATGTGAAGCACTTCAGAATATTTGGAAGCAAATGCTACATCAAAAGAGAAGATGGAAGAATGGGAATGTTTGATTCTCTTGTGGAAAAAGGTGTACTTGAGAATAAGGAAAGAATACAAATTTTTCAATATAAGGCTCAACAAATTTTTGGAAAGCATATATGTGACGTTTGAAGAGAAAAGTGGAGGAAGAATAAAGGAAGAAGAAAACCATTCAATAAAATAGTTTCACAAAGAAGAAGCAAAGGAAGAAGGAGTAGCGAAAGATGAAGAAGAGAAGTTAGAAGTACAAGATAAGGAACAAAAATATATTCAAGTATCTCCAAAGACATCTAGAAAATGAATACAGAAGAATCATCCATCAAATCAGATCATCAGGAACAAAGATGTAGGAGTTGAGACTAGAAGAAGAATTTGTTCACTAGAACAACTACACCTAGCACTCTTATCTATGACTGAGCTAAGAAGTTTTGAAGAATCCATCAAGGATGAATTCTAGATAAAATCCATGGATCGGATAGAGAAGAATGGAAGTTGGGAATTGGTTCCAATACCAAGGTACGAGAATGTGATTAGCACAAAGTGGGTCTTTAGAAACAAATTGAATGAAGATGGACAAGTTACTAGGAACAAAGATAGATTGGTATGTAAAGGATATACTCAGGTTGAAGTTATCAACTTTTAAGAGACATTTTCTCCAATTTCTAGAATGGACATAATTAGATTGATCCTCACTTATGCATGCTCCAATAATATTAAAGTGTATCTGATGGACGTGAAATCAGGTTTCCTAAATGGGGATCCAGAAGAAGAAGTCTACATTAAGAAACCAGAAGAATTTCAGTTGTCAGAGAATGAAAATTATGTTTGTAGGTTGAAGAAGGCCTTGTATGGTATCAAACAGGGACCCAAAGCATGGTATTCTAGAATAGACATATACTTACAACCGCAAGGGTTCAAGAAAGGAAATGCAGACAACAACATCTACATCAAGTTAAATCAAGTTAGTATTTTGTTAATTAAAGTTTATGTTGATGATATTATCTTTGGAAGTGATGATGACATGATGATCCAGAAATTTTCAAAGGATATGAATAATGAATTCAAAATGTCATTACTTGGAGCATTATCCTTCATTTTGGGTCTTCATATATGTCAAAGCAAACAAGGAATTTTATTTCTCAAACCAAGTATATCAAACAAATGCTAAAGAGGTTCAGAATGGAATATTGTAAACCAATCAATACTTTTATGCAGACCAGTTGTAAGTTAAGTAAATATGATTATTCAAATTCTACAGATTAGAGAAAGTACAGTTCAATGAGTGGAATATTACTTTATGTGACAACATCCAGACTAGATGTAATGCAGGAAGTTGTACAGGTGGCACGATTTCAAGTAGAACCAAAGGAATCACATTTTTTAGTAGTAAATAGGATATTCAAATATCTCAAGGGTACATAATAATTTGGATTATGTTATCCAAAAGGAAAGGATCTATCACTTATTTCCTACATAGATGCATATTGGGAAAGTTGCATTGATGACCGAATAATTACAAGTGGAGCAACATTCTACTTGGGTGAGTGTTTGGTATCTTGGCTAAGAAGGAAATGGTCATCAATATCATTGTCTACAACTAAAGAAGAGTATATTGTAGTAGAAACATGTTGTACATAGGTTTTATGTATGAAACAAACATTGACATATATACAGGTTGAGTATGATGAGCCCATTACAATATATTGTGATAATACAAGTGCCATCAGTATCTCAAGGAATCCAATGATGCATTCCAAGATGAAGCACATTCCAATCAAGTATAATTTTCTACAATAATAGGTTGCAAAGAAGAACATTCGAGTTGAGTATGTTGGGACAAAAATATTGCTGACATCTTTACAAAATCGCTTCCAAGGGAATCTTTTGAGTATCTTCGCCAGAAACTTTGCATAGTTTCTTCCCCACAATGAAGATTGAATGTTATTCTTGTATGTTTTAGATTTACATGAGGAAGCACCATAAAGAGGACAATTCAATTTAGGGAGCAGCCCGAGGGTAGTTCAGTGTCTGCAAAAAACTCTCCAATGTTTGCAGAAGGTGTTTGAGAATAGCCTAAATCGCGAAGGAGGAATTTTCACTAAGTGTGAAAAGGGGTCGAGGAATTGTCGAAGTCTCGAAGACCACAAAACCGTCCATCATCATAGGAGACATGTGAAGGTAGATCCAAGAGTTCGAGGATTCAGACTTCAAAAGAATTGCAAGGAAAGAAATTCAAACATCGCAAAGGGAAAAGTGTGGAGAAATTATGGACCTTGAGATCTAGGAGGACGTGTGGCAGATATCTATGCATTTCGGAGGAAKAACCCTTCGAAAGAAAAGTCAAAGAGAGAATACCCGAAGAGATGGGAGCTAAAKAAATCCTAGTCATCCATTGAGAAAGGATGTGTGGCGAGAGGTCARCGCTTCGTTAATTCACAAATCGGGAGAAGTAGAGTTGAGAGAAGAGAGGACTCGTGGATTCTGAAATAGTGAGTCGATCTCAACCATTGATCACAAGGGGAGCATGTACCATAGATTTGTCCCTAGGGAATTTGTTGATTTKGAAATTGGGAAAAAGGGAGTAAGCAATTCRCGAAAGTCCCAAAGCACGGAGTCGTGAAGGGAACTATCCCACGGTCGCCATCCATGGTCATATCAAGGAGGGAGCCTAACATAGAGAGCTAGAGTCTGTTGGCGTTAATATTGAAAAGCGCTAAGGAGAGGGTCTGTGGRTGCCACACAACCTACATCGAGAAGGTGAAGGGCCTATGTCAATTTAGCCTAGTTCCATAAGGAGCCCGACGAACCATTCAGTTCGGTGACTTGAATGATCCTAKATCGGAAATTCGAGAAACCCTTTGGAGGGAAGGGGGGTCTATGCCAAAGTAGTATCAGAGAATATTTTTATTTTTAGGTGGAAAGAAGGAGACAAAGAAGATACTCTGATACAAGGAGTATCATAGCTAATGCATAATTAGTTTTTGTAAGCAAGGAGACAAAGTGTGATACTCTATTGAAGTTGTTGCAAGGTGTGCAACAAATGATAAACAACCAGGTGGGATATATGTGAATCAAGATGTTTGTTGGATTTCATGAACACGATTGAGGGGAGTTCTGCCTGTAGAAAATAAAAGAAGAAATAAACAAAGAGCTCAGGGAGATCATGGAAGAGATGGAGTCGCTAGCATTGAAAATGCAGTGGGAAGCAAAGGTGCACTGGAGGTATGAACGACCTTTGAAGAGGATAGCTAAGTGGCATGTTCAGAAGGTGTGTACATACACAGGATGCAATGGAGGAAGGAAGATACATACCCAGGATGTAGAAGAGGAAGCTGCGTACAATTGGAAAAGGCCATGAAAAATTGAGTAGATATGGATTCCAGGTCTCTAGAGTCCGAAAGCAAGTTCTAAGGAAGGTCTATTGTGATCAGGTACATAAGATCTATCTACAGGTTCAAAATTTATGTCATATTCTTATGTGTAGTTGGATATTGTTATGTACATGAGATATGGTTATGGGAGATTCAGGGTTTTACCTAGAGAGGCTATTGGTAGTATGGCACTTATTGTATGAGCTAGATCTACATAAATACAGTACTGGTATGTCTGGTATTTATCATTTGTACATCGGGCTGGTTTGAGTGTTGAGTCATATATTGTATTTCTTGGTACATGGTTGAGGGATTTTGGTTATGGTATGTTGTTGAAGTTGTCGATTTAGTTTGAAGTTGCATATTAGTGAGGGTTTGATGTCTATTTCATGTGAGGGATTATTACACATTATTATGATTGTATGCACATGTATGGAACATGACTAGAGAGACATAGGTGCACATGGTTTGAGGGATATTATTGTGATATTGGGTATGATATATATGTTATCATATCTGATCTATTGAGGATATCTTTGGTACAAACTATTGGTATATGTAGAATTCCTGCAGAAACACCGATAGATCTAGAATTCTAGTTAAATTGAACACAAACAATTTGCTGATATTCAAGAGATGAGAGAAAGTTTTTTCTCCATAAATTAGAGAATTATATTAATAAAAAATGAATATACATGAGCAACCATCCTCAAAAAACAAGAGAGGAGGTGAATATATAGAATTTCCAACATAGAAATTCTAGCCAAAAAAATCTAGAAATAGCTAAAATATGTGGCATAAGCTAACGGAGACCACATAGTTCGACCTAGACCACTAAATATACATGTCACACACTCATTAATTTCCACAAGAGTCAATTTATTCACATTATCTCACTTAATCTCACTTAACTGGAAAGAGAAGCAATTCCAACTCACTTAACTGACCCGAAATAGTAGTTACTAATAATAGTAATGGAAAAAATCATTAATTAAGGAATAAATCTCTCACTCAAAGAGGAGGTGCGCATTCCCCAATAATAGATGAGTTTTTCATGGGGGATTTGGAATAAATCAAGGATAAATCAAGAACAAATCAAGAAAAATCAAGAAAATCAAGAACCGGGAGTTGAGTCTTGATCTAAAATTAATAGTTTTCCCTAAAATCTAGGGATGAGGCGCCCTTCTTCTCTATGTGGCCAAATTAGGTGAAATAAAGTGTAAATGAATGTATTAACCAAGATATAGGAGTATAATCTATGTATAAACTAATGTAAGTTAGGATTATGCTCCAACACACCCCTTAAGCCTAACTGTAATGACAAAAAAATTGAGTCCGGACAACTTGGCCATTTTAGGTACTCATTACATAAAGGAATTCCTCATGAAAAGAGGAAAGAGGGAAAAATCGTGGGAAACCTTCCCCACCCCCCAAAAAAAAAGAGGGAAAAAATGTTGAGTGTCCAAAAGTGACCTACTCAGTTGTCTCCACCACTCCAAGCACAACTCTCAGTTCTGAAAATTTCTTTTCAGTGAAGGACTTGGTGAAGATGCCTGCAGCCTCAGAGTGTGAATTTGGTTCTGAACCAATTGACATATAGAAATTATTGGGAAGCAAGGGTTATGTGGTATCCAGGGCTTGAGGAGCCCCATTAAACTGTGATCTAGTCCTTCTTGTATCTGCAGGATCACCGACTAGTTCACCCGCATCTTGCAGGGTTTTCTCTGCCCAAGTTGGCAACTGAGTTGGAGAATCCATGACCTGCTCCTCATCCTCTGTACCAAACCTGAAAGGATTCTCTGATGTCTATTCTGAAGTGCTTGAAGAATTTTCTTACTCCTCCTCATCAGTGACAACAAGCGGTTCCTTGGCAGGGTCTTTTGAAAAATCATGCAGTGATTCTTCTTCAAACTTCACACTTCGAGCTAGAATGAACTTTTTAGTGTGATAGTCCAACAATCTATATCCTTTGAAACCTTCAATATATCCAATAAATATTAATTCAACACTTTGAGGATCCAAATCCTTCCTCTTATCTAACGGAATGTGAGCCCATGCTCGTGAACCAAAAATACGAAAGTGCGACACTTTCGGTTTCTTACCAATCCAACATTCAAAAGGAGTGGTGCCTTTGAGTGATTTTTGAGGAACTCAGTTCTGAATGTATGCTATACAATTAATAT
>ML784129.1:485263-513624 GCA_009831015.1 Picea engelmannii | reverse complement strand
CATTAGCTCACTTAATCTCACTTAACTGGCAAGAGAAGCATTTCCAACTCACTTAACTGACCTGAAATAGTAGTTACCAATAATAGTAACGACAAAAATCATTAATTAAGGAATACATCTCTCACTCAAAGAGAAGGTGTGAATTCCACAATAGAAGATGAGTTTTTCATGGGGGAGTTGGAATAAATCAAGGATAAATCAAGAATAAATCAAGAAAAATCAAGAAAATCAAGAACCGGGAGTTGAGTCTTGATCTAAAATTAGCAGTTTTCCCTAAAATCTAGGGAAGATGCGCCCTTCTTCTCTATGTGGCCAAATTAGGTGAAATAAAGTGTAAATGAATGTATTAACCAAGATCCGGGAGTCTAATCTAGGTATAAAATAATGTAAGTTAGGATTATGCTCCAACACCCCCCCTTAAGCCTAACTGTAATGACAAAAAAATTGAGTCCCGACAACTTGGCCATTTTAGGTACTCATTACATAAAAGAATTCCTCATGAAAATAGGAAAGAGGGAAAACCTCATGGAAACCCCCCCCCCAAAAAAAAGAGGAAAAAAATGCTGAGTGGCCAAAAGTGACCTACTCAATTGTCTCCACCACTCCAACCATAGCTCTCAGTTCTGAAAATTTATTTTCAGTGAAGGACTTGATGAAGATGTCTGCATCCTCAGAGTGTGAATTTGGATATGAACCAAGTGACATATATAAATGTATGGGAAGCAAGGTTTTTTTGGCATCCAAGGCTTGAGGAGCCCCAAAAAAATGTGATCTAGTCCTTCTTGTATCCGCAGGATCACCGACTAGTTCACCTGCATCCTGCAGGGTTTTCTCTGCCCAAGTTGGTAACTGAGTTGGAGAATCCATGAACTTCTCCTCATCCTCTGTATCATACTTGAAATTCTTCTCTGATGGATGTTCTAAATTTCTCGAAGAATTTTCTTACTCCTCATCAGTGACAACAAGCGGTTCCTCGGCAGGGTCTTCTGAAAAATCATGCATTGATTCTTCTTCAAACTTCACACTTCGAGCTAGAATGAACTTTTCAGTGTGAGAGTCCAAAAATATATATACTTTGAAACCTTCAGGATATCCAAAAAATATGCATTCAACACTTTGAGGCTCCAAAGCCTTCCTCTTATCTGTCGGAATGTGAGCCCATGCTCGTGAACCAAAAATACGAAAGTGTGACACTTTCGGTTTCTTACCGGTCAAAAATTCAAAAGGAGTGGATCCTTTGAGTGATTTGTGAGGAAATCAATTCTGAATGTATGTTTCACAATTAATAGCTTCATCCCATAGTTTGGGAGCTAATGATTTCAACTGTAGCATACAATTTTCCATCTCTTTTAAGGACCAGTTTTTCCTCTCCATAACACCGTTATGTTGTGGTGTATATGGCACTTTGTGTTGTAGTTGTATATTGATTGAAGGCTGCGGGAATGGGCCCATAATGTCACTATGAATCAGCCCAAGTGGTGAAGAATCTCTCTACTCCTTCCCTTTGTCAAACATTTTATCTGGATGCTTGCCAAGAATGCATCCTTGACATACACTGCTTGTGAATTTAATAGCTGGCAATCCTTCTACCATGTTTTCCTTGCTGAGTTGATGCAAGTACTTATAGTTTAGATGGACAAATATTTCATGCCATAACCTTATGATATCATTATATTGTGACAGAAATATAGTGCTAATAGATTTAGGAACAAATTGGGAGAAGAAATACAAACGAGAACCATGATATGCAATTCCATGTGAAAGATGTGAGCCTGTGGAAATGTTGGTAATCACTGCGGAGTCCAGAGTGAACTCCACCTTCCTTCCAGAGTCGGAATGAGTGATCTAATATATCGAGAGAATATTTTTAGACAGTGAGAGTATATGAATCACATTTGTGAAGCATCCCCCTTCAAGATCAACAATTCCTTCTCTGCACACCTTTGCGGGTGTGGCATCTCCCAAGTAAATTGGGGATCTGGTTCTTTCTTTGATGTAGGAAAATTCATCTTTTGATGCAGCCATATGGTTTGATGCACTTGAATCAAGGATCCAAGCTGATGGAGTGGATGTGACAGCCATTAAAGCATGACTATCTCATGCTCTCCCTCCCGTTCTGTTATCATCTTTCTTCTTTGCATTTCCGGGCACCGTAAGATTGTGTTGCTGCAATTGCTTAGCCATCTCATCGATAGTCTTCCTCATGCAATTTTCTTCGAATGAAAACCTTTGGAACAGTAGTTGAAAAGTGTTATTTCCTTATTATTCTTGTTACCCTTAGGCTCAGAAGAGTTCTCTGAATATTGTGTGAATCTCTCCTTCTTCGATTTAGGAAATTTACCAGTTCCTTTTTCCTTGTCTTTTCCATTGCTCTTTGGAGCATCAGTAGCCACAAGTGCTTGGTTCTTGGAACACTTGATGGCACCCATTTGGAATAACTTATATTTCTCTTGAGTCAATGCTGCAATGAAATCATTCAATGGAGGCATTTTCCATTTTTCCTGAGTCAATTTAGATGCTTGAAAAGATGACACAAATACATAATATTCAGGGCCTAGTTTCGAGAGAACTGAAAGGATGAGTTGTTCTTCCTCTTTCGTGACTCCACATGAATTAGTTCAACGAGGATGGATTTTAACTTGGTGAAGAATTCTTTCAGGTTGCTGAAATGAATTGGACTTAGTGATATGATTTCATTCTCCAGTTGATGCACTCTCATTGCATCATTCTTGCTGAATAGTCCTTCCAATGTGGTCCAGACCACATCGGGAGTAGTGGCTCCACTAACATGAAAGAGGAGATTTATGGAAATTGATAGGCATATCAGCCCAATTTCTTCATCTAATTTATTGAAATACTTTATCTTCTCCACTGCAGCAGACGGTTCTTTCTCTGTTCCCATTGTTACCTGGTAAAGCCCTTTCCTTCGAAGGAGCAGAGAGATCTATGTCTTCCATTTGAAGTAATTGAAAGAATTTAGAATGAGTTTTGTGGGTTGAGAGAGATGATCCATTTCTTATTTCTTCACCTCCTGATGATCTATACCTACAAATAAAACCATGTACAATCCACTAGATTCAATCTAGCTATGATACCATGTAGAATTCATGCAGAAACCCCGATAGATCTAGAATACTAGTTAAATTGAACACAAACAATTTGTTGATATTCAAGAGATGAGAGAAAGTTTTTGCTCCATAAATAAGAGAATTATATTAATAAAAAATGAATATACATGAGCAACCATCCTCAAAAAACAAGAGAGGAGGTGAATATATATAATTTCCAACATAGAAATTCTAGTCAAAAAAATCTAGAAATAGTTAAAATAGGTGTCATAAGCTAAGGGAGACCACATAGTTAGACCTAGACCACTAAAGATACATGTCACACACTCATTAACGTCCACAAGAGTCAAGTGATGTGCATTAGCTCACTTAAGCTCACTTAATTGGCAAGAGAAGTAGTTCCAACTCACTTAACTGACCCAAAATAGTAGTTACTAATAATAGTAAAGGAAAAAATCATTAATTAAGGAACAAATCTCTTGCTCAAAGAGGAGGTGCACATTCCCCAATAATATATGAGTTTTTCATGGGGGAGTTGGAATAAATCAAGGATAAATCAAGAATAAATCAATAAAAATCAAGAAAATCAAGAACCGGGAGTTCAATCTTGATCTAAAATTAGCAGTTTTCCCTAAAATCTAGGGATGAGGTGCCCTTCTTCTCTATGTGGATAAATTAGGTTAAATAAAGTGTAAATGAATGTATTAACCAAGATCTAGGAGTCTAATATAAATATAAACTAATGTAAGTTAGGATTATGCTCCAACAATATATTTGGTATATGTTGGTATAGGTTATTGGTATAGGTTGATTACAGGTTATTGGTACAGGTTGATTACAGGGTATTGGTACAGGTTGGTTATAGGTTGTTGGCATAGATTCATATAGGTTTAGAGTGGTATATTTCATAGTGACACTATGGTAGTGGTTTCATCAGTTATTTGACACTTACATTTCAGGGTGGTTGGACAGGGCAAGGATAGGTTGTTGTAGCCACCTTCCGATTGTAGTCAGAGAACGTAGGGGGTTGTATCCTGATGCAGGAGAATCGCTCCACCTCATCATGTGCTAGTTGATTTACATGCATGGTGCACATTCAAGGAAGGGAGAGGCATCTCCCTCTCATTTTTCCTCTAGAATCAAAAGCGTGATCCAGGAATTTAATGATGGAAAGTTGGAAGAGACAAGTTGTGCCTTCACAAAATCTAGAGATAAGGTCACCATTAAGTGGTTGATGGTAGGAGGGATCTTCATCTGATTTGGAGAATATTTCTGTCATTGTAATTTTCCCATTAGACAAGTGTTTTGAATGGTGTTTTGACGCCACTAGTTTAACTTGGAGGCAATCCCATTGAGCCCCTCTTGTATAAATCTTTGTATTATTGCCATGTAAAGGTTGGTTGTAAGGGATCATAGGAGGTTAGCTAAGAAAGAGTTAGTTAGGAGAAAAATTCATAGAATTTAGGGAGATCTATGAGAGTCAAGACTCAGTCGTAGTCCAGACGCAAATATTGTAATTTGATTCTCTACCATTAACAGAAAATGATAGTTTTTCCTGTTATCAATTTCTAGGTAATGGATGTTGTGTTATGAATGTCATTTGTATGCATTTTAGTTGTAGATGAATGTTAGAAATCGTCTAGAGGGATAGAGATATATTTTTGTATCTATGAGTGTGTCATATTAAGTATGATTCTTTAGGCTAAGTGCAAGGAGTGTTCGATAGAGTGAGGAAGATCTGTAAGCCGAAGAGAGGAGTGCATGTATGAACTCAGTGGAATTAGAAGAGAAACTGCTAGGAGGTCATACCAGGTTAATTCACAGGCTCGGGAGGAAATTTCAAGGTGGTTAAGTACCTTGGAAAAATAGACTGTGAAGGAGGAAACACAGTCTAGAGTTACTGAACACTCTGAAATGATTTTCCAAGAGGGAATAGAGAAAGTACGAGGGCGTATGAGAGCAACACAATTGGAAGTGTTGGAATTCTTAAGATAATCCTAGGGTTGTTGAACACTCTGAGGAAGGAAGGCTTTGCAAGAGTGCATTGACAAAGGAAAGGATATTCCTTAAGATGCTCAAATAGGCTAAGGGAGAAGTTGTTGAAAATATTATTTGAGCACAAGGAGTGCACCAAGGAGAATGTAAATCCATATTACAAGCTCAAGGGGAAGGGCGTAACTTGTCAGGAGGGAAAAGGAGCATTCACTGAAGGATTTAGGGGAACGATGAATATTGAATGTTTTCAAGCTGAGCAAAGTTGTTGAAGTGTCTCCACAAAACTCTACAATTTTTGTAGAAGGTGTTTGAGAATAGCCTAAGTCTTGAAGGAGGAATTTTTGCTAAGTGTGCAAAGGGCTTGAGGACTTTTCGAAGTCCCGAAGACCACAAAATCGTCCATCATTAGAGGAGACATGTGGAGGCAGATCCAAGAGTTTGAGTATTCAGACTTCAGAAGAATTGCAAGGAGATAAATTCAAACTTCACGAAGGGCAAAGTGTGGAGAAATTATGGACCTTGAGATCCAGGAGGACGTGTGGAAAATATGTACATATTTTGGAGGAAGAACCCTTCGAAAGAAAATTCAAAGAGAGAATACCCGAAGAGCTAGGAGCTGAAGCAATCCTAGTTGTCCATTGAGAAAGGACATGTGGCGATAGGTCAACGCTTCGTTGATTCAAAAATCGAGAGAAGTAGATTTGAGAGAAGAGAGAACTCGTGAAGTCTGAAATCGCGGGTCGATCTCAACCATCGATCACAAGGGGAACATGGACTATAGATTTTTCCTTGGAGAATTTTTTGATTCGGGAATCGGGAAAAGGGAGTAAGAAATTCGTGAAAATCCTGAAGCACGGAGTCATGAAGGGAGCTATCCCATGGTCGCCATCCATGGTCATATCAAGGAGGGAGCCTAACATAGAGAGATAGAGTCCATTGGCTTCAATATTGAAAAGCACTAAGGAGAGGGTCTACGGGTGCCACACAACCTGCACCAAGAAGGTGAAGGGCCTGTGTCAATTTAAACTGGTTCCATTAGGAGCCCGATGAGCCATTCGGTTCGGTGGCTTGAACAATCCTAGACTGGGAGGTCGAGCAACCCTTTGGAAGGAAGGGGGGTCTATGCCAGAGTGGTATCAAAGAATATTTTTATTTTCAGGTGGAAAGAAGGAGACAAACAAGATACTCTGATACCAAGAGTATCAGAGCTAATGCACAATTGGTTTCTGTAAGCAAGGGAGACAAAGTGTGATACTCTATTGAAGTTGTTGCAAGGTGTGAAACAGATGATAAACAACCAGGTGGGCTATATGTGAATCAAGATGTTCGTTGGATGTCATGAACACAATCAAGGGGAGTTCTACCTGTAGAAAATAAAAGAGGAAATAAACAAAGATCTCAGGGAGATTAGGGTAGAGATGGAGTCGCTAGCATTGAAAATGCAGCAGGAAGCAAAGGTGCACTAGAGGTATGAATGGCCTTTGAAGAGGACAACTAAGTGGCATGTTCAGAAGGTGTGTACATACACAAGATGCAATGGAGGAAGGCACATACATACCCAGGATGTAGAAAAGGAAGTTGCGTACAATTGGAAAAGGCCATGAAAAATTGAGTAGATGTGGATTCCAGGTCTCTAGAGTCCGAAAGAAAGTTATGAGGAAGGTCTATTGTGATCAGGTACATAAGATCTATCTAAAGGTTCAAAAGTTATATCATATTCTTATGTGTAGTTGGATATTGTTATGTACATGAGATATGGTTACGGGAGATTCAGGGTTTTACCTAGAGAGGCTATTGGTAGTATGGCACATACTGTATGAGCTATATCTAAATAAATACAGTACTGGTATGTCTAGTATTTATCATTGGTACATCTGGTTGGTTTGAGTGTTGAGGCATATCTTGTATTTCTTGGTACATGGTTGAGGGATTTTCATTATGGTATGTTGTTGAAGTTGTCAATTTAGTTTGAAGTTGCATATTAGTGAGGGTTTGATGTCTATTTCATGTGAGGTATTATTACACATTATTATGATTGTATGCACATGTATGGCACGTGACTAGAGAGACATAGATGCACATGGTTTGAGGGATATTCTTGTGATATTGGGTATGATATCTATGTTATCAGATCTGATCTATTGAGGAGATGTTTGGTATAGGCTATTGGTATATTTTGTATATCTTGGTATAGGTTAATGGTACAGGTTGATTACAAGTTATTGGTACAGGCTGACTACAGGTTATTGGTACAGGTTGGTTAGAGGTTGTTGGCATAGATTCGTATAGGTTTACAGTGGTATATTTCATAGTGACATTGTGGTAGTGGTTTCATTAGTTATTTGACACTTACATTTTAGAGCGGTTGGACAGGGAAAGGATAGGTAGTTGTAGCCACCTTCCAGTTGTAGTTGGAAAATGCATGGGGTTGTATCCTGATGTAGGAGAATCTCTCCACCTCAGCACATGTCATTCGATTTACACGTGTGGTGCACATTCAAGGAAGGGAGAGGCGTCGCCCTCTCATTTTGACTCAAGAATCAAAAGCGTGATCCAGGAATTTAATGATGAAAAGTTGGAAGAACCAAGTTGTGCCTTCACAAAAGCTACAGATAAGGTCACCATTAAGTGGTTGATGGTAGGAGGGATATAAATCCGATTTGGAGCATATTTCCATCATTATAATTTTCCCATTAGAGAGGTGTTTTGAATGGTGATTTGAGACCACTAGTTTATCTTGGAGGGAATCCCATTGAGCCCCTCTTGTATAAATCTTTGTATTATTTCCAAGTAAAAGTTGGTTGTAAGGGATCATAGGAGGTTAGCTAATAAATATTTATCCAGGAGAAAAATTCATAGATGTTAGGGAGCTCGATGAGAGTCGAGACTCAGTCGTAGTCTAGACTCAAAATTTTTTAATTTGATTCTCTACCATTAACAGAAAATGATAGTTTTTCCTGTTATCAATTTCTGTGTAATGGATGTCGTGTTATGAATGTCCTTTGTATGCATTTGATTTGTAGATGAATGTTAGAAATCATCTGGAGGGATAGATATATATTTTTATATATGTGAGTGTGTCATATTAAGTCTGATTCTCTAGGATAAGTCCATGGAGTGCGTGACAGAGTGAGGAAGATCTGTAAGCTGAATCAAGGAGTGCATGTATGAACTAATTCAAGTCAGAAGAGAAATTATAGGAGGGCATACCAGGTTAATTCACAGACTCAGGAGGAAATTTCAAGGTGGTTAAGTACCTTGGAAAAGAAGACTGTGAAGGAGGAAACACAATCTAGATTTACTGAACACTCTAAAATTATTTTCTAGGAGGGCATAGAGAAAGTATGAGGGCATATGAGAGAAACACAATTGGAAGTGTTGGAATCCTTAAGAGAATCCCATGGTTTTTGAACACTCTAAGGAAGGAAGTCTTTGCAAGAGTGCATCGACAAAGGAAAGGATATTCCTTAAGATGCTCAGATAGGCTAAGGGAGATGTCATTGAAAATATTATTCGAGCTCAAGGAGTGTGCCAAGGAGAATGTAAATCCATCTTACAAGCTCAGGGGGAAGGGTGTAAGTTKTCAGGAGGGAAAAGGATCATTCACTGAAGGATTTAGGGGAAYGGTGAATATTGAAGGTTTTCAAGCCGATCAAAGTTGTTGAAGTGTCTGCACAAAACTCTGCAATGTTTGCAGAAGGTGTTTGAGAATAGCCTAATTCTCGAAGGAGGAATTTGTGATAAGTGTGAAAAGGGKTCAAGGACTTKCCAAAGTCCCAAAGACCACAAAAMTATCCATCATCAGAGGAGACATGTGGAGGCAAATGCRAGACTTCGAGCATTCAAACTTCAAAAGARTTACAAGGAGAGAAATTCAAACTTYGCGAAGGTAAAAGTGTGGAKAAATTATGGACCTTGAGATATAAGAGGACATGTGGTAGATATCTAGGCATTTTGGAAGAAGAACCCTTCGAAAGAAAAGTCAAAGAGAGAATACCTGAAGAGTTGGGAGCTGAAGCAATCCTAGTCATCCATTGAGAAAGGACGTGTGGCAAGAGGTCAACTCTTCATTGATTCACAAATTAGGATAAATAGAGTTGAGAGAAGAGAGGACTCACGAAGTCTGAAATCATGAGTCGATATCAACCATTGATCACAAGGGGAACGTGGACCGTATATTTTCCTTGGAGAATTTGTCGATTCTGGAATCAGGAAAAAGGGAGTAAGCAATTCGTGAAAGTCCCGAAGCATGGAGTCGTGAAGGGAGCTATCCCACGATCGCCATCTGTGGTCATATCAAGGAGGAAGCCTAACATAGAGAGCTATATTCCGTTGGTGTTAATATTGAAAAGTGTTAAGGAGAGGGTATGCAGGTGCCACACAACATGCATCGAGAAGGTGAAGGGCCTGTGTCAATTTAACCTAGTTCCATTAGGAGCCCGACGAGCCATTTAGTTCGATGACTTGAAAGATCCTAGACTGGGAGGTCGAGAAACCCTTTGAAGGGAAGGGGGGTCTGTGCCAGATTGGTATCAAAGAATATTTTTATTTTTAGGTGGAAAGAAGGAGACAAAGAAGATACTCTGATACCAGGAGTATCAGAGCTAATGTAGAATTGGTTTTTGTATGCAAGGGAGATAGAGTGTGATACTTTGTTGAAGTTGTTGCAAGGTGTGCAATAGATGATAAAAAACCAGTTGGGATATATGTGAATCAATATGTTCATTGGATGTCATGAACATGATCGAGGGGAGTTCTGCCCAAAGAAAATAAAAGAGGAAATAAACAAAGAGCTCAGGGAGATCAGGGAAGAGATGGAGTCGCTAGCATTGAAACTGTAGTAGGAAGAAAAGGTGTGTTGGAGGTATGAATGGAATTTGAAGAGGACAGCTAAGTGGCATGTTCGGAAGTTGTTAGACAGAGGGCATCAACATGTGTTAAAAAGGCGGCTAAGGTATGATGAAAATATCAATGATGAGAGAAAGAGATCTAGCAAAGGTCCCATAGGTTTCCAGGTGGGCAATGTGAAGGGATCAATGGATCTTGTAAACTACCAGGTGGGCATAGGAGACATCCCAAATTTCCTAGTGGGAAAGGAAGAAGAAGAGAGACCAGCTAAAATTTTGCATCAGTGGGTGTTGACATATGAAGAGGAGGTAGAGGAAAGACCTCGCTCAAGGGAAGATTCATGCGGAACTGCAAGTCGCGTGAATGAAGATAATGACAAGTTGGAAACTTTCATCACAACGAAGGAGAAGGATCAGAGGACCATTCTGATCATTGGAGGAGTCTATATATTCCAACCAAGTGGTCGAGGGAAGGCTAGCACAGATGTTGCAGATGCGACAAAAAGACAGCAACCTAAGACTGTCATGGAGGAGGTGGAACAGATACTAAAGTCTATCCCAACAGAAGGATAGCACCCATTTGGATTACTCGTCTAGTGGGAGATGGAGTTGAAGGCGTTGGAGGATTGGTTAGATAGTTCAGAACCATAAATTGGCTGCCATAAGATAGCCATGCCAGAGAAGACACACCAGCATGAGTTGCATATGGTGGAACTTGGAGCTAAGCCAGTACAAGAGAAATTGACAGGAGAAAATCTGTTAGAAGGAAAGGCTGAGTAGAAGCCCAATGATGAGAATTCTGCAAGAGTGGAAGCTGCAGCAGTATGGAAAAATAAGGCCATAAGAGATGAAGGAGATAACTTGGGAGATCAAAGTGATTTACCCATTGACAAGGAAGAAGTGCAACAAGCTAGTCTACAAAAGAAGAGTCAGCCAATGGAGAAGCTAGACGAGATGATTGAGGAGATAAGGAGGCTGATGTTGGGGTCAGTAGAGGAAGTAGTCATCAAGGAGAAGTTGGAAAAAATTAAACCTGCATGAGAAGTGGGGATGATGCAATAACAACGAAGCAGAGGAGCAAAGAGACAGCTCCAAGAAAAATTTTGGGATCCAGGAGGATTTCAACCGAGCTGGAAATATCATGAGCAGGAGCTCATGATTTTCATAGTCGTGGATTATTATGTAGGATCATTGCTCCACCTCATCACGTTCCAGTCGATTTACACACGTGGTGCGCATTCAAGGAAGGGAGAGGCATCGCCCTCTCATTTTTCCTCGAGAATCAAAAGTGTGATTTGGGCATTTAATGATGACAAGATGAAAGATCCAAGTTGTTCCTTCGCACAAGATGGAGATAAGGCCACCATTAAGTGGTTGACAATAGGAGGAATCTGCATCTGATTTGGAGCAGATTTCCATCATTGTGATTTTCCCATTAGACGGGCATTTTGAATGGTGATTTGACACCACTAGTTTAGCTTGGAGGGAATCCTGTTGAGCCCCTCTTGTATAAATATTTGTATTATTTCCAAGTAAAGGTTGGTTGTAAGGGATCATAGGACGTTATATAAGAAAGAGTTAGCCAGAAGAAAAATGAATAGAATTTAGGGAGATCGGTGAGAGCCGAGACTCAGTCATAGTCCGAACTCAAATATTTGTAATTTGATGCTCTACCATTAATAGAAAATGACATTTTTTCCTATTATCAATTTATTTGTAATGGATGTTGTGTTATGAGTGTCATTTGTATGCATTTGAGTTGTAGATGAATGTTAGAAATCCTCTGGAGGGATAGACATATACTTTTCTATCTGTGAGTGTGTCAAATTAAGTCTGGTTCTCTAAGATAAGTGAAAGGAGTGTGAGATAGAATGAGGAAGCTATGTAAGTTGATGCAAGGAGTGTGTGTATAAACTCAATGGAGTCATAAGAGAAACTGCCAGGAGGGCATATCAGGTTAATTCACAGACTCTGGAGGAAATTTTAAGGTGGTTAATTACCTTGGAAAAAAAGACTATGAAGGAGGAAACACAGTCCAAAGTTACTGAACACTCTAAAATGATTTTTCAAGAGGGCATAGAGCAAGTACAAGGGCGTACGAGAGAAAAACAATTCGAAGTGTTGGAATCCTTAAGAGAACCATAGGGTTGTTGAACACTCTGAGGAAGGAAGGCTTTGCCAGAGTGCATCGACAAAGGAAAAGAGATGCCTTAAGATGCTCAGATAGGATAAGGGAGAAGCTATCGAAAATATGAGTCGAGCGCAACGAATGTGCCAAGGAGACTTTAAATCCATCTTACAAGCTCAGGGGGAAGAGTGTACGTTTCTAGGAGGGAAAAGGAGCATTCGTTGAAGGATGCAAGGAAATGGTGAATCTTGAAGGTTTTCAAGCCGAGAAAAGTCACAGAAGTGTCTGCAAAGAACTCTGCAACGTATGCAGACGGTGTTCGAGAATAGCCTAATTATCAAAGGAGGAATTTACACTAAGTGTGCAAAGGGTTAGAGGATTTTTTGAATTATCGAATACCACAAACCCGTTCATCGTTGGAGGAGAGAGGTGGAGGCATATCTGAGAGTTTGAGGATTCAGACTTCAGAATAATTGCAAGGAGAGAAATTCAAAATTCACGATGGGAGAAGTGTGGATAAATTATGTACCGTGAGATCCAAGAGGATTCATGACAGAGATCTAAGAATTTCATAGGAAGAACCCTTTGGAAGAAAATTCAAGGAGAGTATACCCAAAGAGCTAGGAGCTGAAGCAATCCTAGCCATCCATTGAGAAAGGATGTGTGACGAGAGTTCAACGCTTCGATGATTCACAAATCGGGAGAAGTAGAGTTGAGAGAAGAGAGGACTCGCGAAGTCCGAACTTGTGATTCGTTCTCAACCGTCGATCGCAAGGGGAACGTGGACCATAGATTTGGCCATGGAGAATTCATCGATTTGGGAATCGGTAAAAAGGGAGTAAGCAATTCGCAAAAGTCTCGAAGAATAGAGTCACAAAGGGACCTAGCCCATGGTCATCGTTCGTGGTCATATCAAGGAGGGAGCCTAGCATAGAGAGCTAGAGTCCATTGGCATTAAGATAAAAAAACACAAAGGAGAGGGTCTACAGGTTCCACACAACCTGTGCCAAGAAGGTGAAGGGTCTGTTTCAAGTTAACTTGGTTCCATTAGGAGCTCGATGAGCCATTTGTTTCGATGACTTGAACGATCCTAGACCAGGAGTTCAAGAATCCCTTTGGAGGGAAGGGGTGTCTGCATCATAGCCTCCTTCTAGTTGTAGCCATAGAATTGGGGAGTTGGAGTTTCCCTCAGGTTGTATCCTGAAAATATAGGGGGTTGGATCCTCCTTCCAGTTGCAGCTGGAAAACAAAGGAATTTGTTTCTTCCAATGAATGTAATTCTTAAATACATATAAGAAAAATCATTCCATGGTTTTCTCCCACATTGGGTTTACACGTAAAAATATTGGTGTATTGTGTATATGTATGATTTCTCATTATTCATGGTTTATTTATTCTGCACTTGTTGAATTATATTGGTAAATTGGTCATAAAGATAAACAACACTTGTATATTGTGGTTAAAAAGGATTAAAAATCTCTATTATTGATTCACCCCCCCCCCCTCCCCGCCTCAGTAATCCAACACTATCAACAAAAAATATAACTTATACTGGGTGATGATGATTCCCCAAGAACAAGGATGCTACTTCATCAGACACCCATGTTAAGAAAGCGGTGAGCTCCCAACTTATGTGGTTGTAATCACAAGGTCTATGGATGAGGAACACCCTTCAAGGTATTCCAAATCTTTGTCAAAAATCCATGATAAATATCTACAACTTTGTCTCTTTCAATTGATTAGATACTTGAAGTAGTCTTTGTTTTGAGTCATTCTACAAACTCTCTTTACCAATATTTGTTCCACTAACTTGACTGATTTGATTGGAATTTTCTTTTTCCAGGTGTTCATGGTATCCATTTCACCATCCTCTCCTCCTTCATGGAACTCATATAAGTCAGCAACATTAATCTTACCCCTAAATTCACCTTCATTAATCACCAATTACGTAATATATGGAATTACAAAGCCTTCAAACAACTGAGTCGTGCCCTAGTCCGGGGAGAAATTAGGAGAACGTGTGCACCACTGGACTTTCTATCAAAAACGGCCTTCGAACTTCACCTACAACTCGTGTGTGAGATAAGAACGGACCTCTGTACAGTGTTAGATGCTAGTGTTGCACTAAAATAAGATGGAGAGGGACGTAAGGCAAATGAATGCCATGCAAGAAAACTAGATAAACTTACAAAAAAAAGGGATGTGGAAAACAAAGATGATGCTACAAAAAATGATGATAAAAAAGTAATAAGCATGTCCATCCATGATCTAAACAATGAAGGAGTGAACATATTTAAGAAAGGATTAGGTTTTTCCATTGCTCTGAAAACCGTCCTCGTAGAAAACATAGTCTACAGTGTAGAAGACAACATAAAAAACCTCAGTGAATAAGACAAGGATGCTATCAGGAAGGACTGCACCCTGGTCCTCAAGAATGAAAAACCAATGAAAAATAACATCAAAAAAAAGGAGCACGAAGCCATCGCTAACCTCAGAAACAATGAAAACATTGTGATTTTGAAAGCTGATAAGGGTGGAGCTACAGTAGTCATGAACATAATGGATTACAACACCAAAATGATAGAGCATCTCACCATGACTAGCAGTTATAAAAATTTATACAACAACCCAATATCCAAGGTCATCAAGGAAGTCAAGAAAGCCATAAAATCTTCCAACCTAGATGAAATAATGAAGAAATTACTAACTCCAAGCTGCATAATCAACCCTAGAATATATGGACTCCCTAAGATCCACAAGGAAGGAGTTCCTCTGAGACGAATTCTCAACACAATACATTCCCCAACCTATGAACTAGCCAAGTACTTGGCAAGGATCCTATGACCTTTAGTTGGCAGGACAGACTCATACATCAAGGATTCAAGAGACTTTGTGGAACTCATAAAACATGAGAAAATTGAATCAAAGGATATGCTCATCATCTTTGATGTGGTTTC
The DNA here is from genome assembly GCA_009831015.1 of Picea engelmannii. Lineage (NCBI taxonomy): Eukaryota > Viridiplantae > Streptophyta > Pinopsida > Pinales > Pinaceae > Picea > Picea engelmannii. The sequence continues at coordinate 498,629 of ML784129.1, read as the reverse complement.
ACTTTTTACAAAGATCCCATTAAATGAGTCCATTCAAGTTATAAATGAGGTCACAGACCCTCAAACAAGGTCTTCAAGAAGAAAAATCACACAGACGACTACCTTCATGTTGAATCCCACCACCATCCCTCTCAAAATATGGGGATTCTCAACACCATGTCCATAAGGGAAGCAATAATGTCCGATAAAGAACATATAAAGGAGGAAGTATACCACTTAAATAGGATCTTTAAGAACATTGGATATAGAGATAGAGACATAAAAAAGGAAAAAGATAAGAAGGATTAAAGGGCTCGTGTCCAGAATGATAAAACCTCCAACATAAAGGCCTTTCTTCCCTACATTCGAGGTGTCACAAACAAGATTGAAAAGGTTTTAAAAAGGAAAGAAATTATAACCTCCTTCAAACACCTAATTACTATCAGACAAAGAATGAAGTCTGTAAAGGACCCTATAGACCAACAAAAAGGAAAAGGCATCTACAAGGTCTCTTGTTCATGTGAGAAATGTTACATTGGGGAAATTGGACAATCATTTCAGGTAAGGATTAAGGAACATGAAGAAGACATTAGAAATGAATGCACTCACACTTCGGCCTTATCAGAACACTCACTTAAGACCAAACATCATCTCTGCCTTGAGGATACCAAGATACTAGAAAAGAGGATCATTACTACAAGAGACACTTAAGAGAAGCTCTAGAAATAATCAAGCACCCCAACAATATGAACATAGATGGTAGCCTAGAGGTGAGTAGCTTTTGGCACCCATTAATCAACCAACTTAGGGACCCTCATAGATCAAATCAGGTATGACACCTTCCTTCTTATTTTCCTTGAATGTTTATGTTTTACTTTTGAGTCAGTTCATAGGTTTAGAGGTCTAGATAACCTTGTATTACCTAATATAAAATTTGAATTATAGAAACGTATTACTATATATATCACTAATTAAGTTATATATACCCTAGTCATATGACACTATATATATTAATACTCAATTTTTATCATTTTAACCCTAGATTCTCATATATATGTATACATACTATTTATACATTCTAATCACTTAAAACCTAAATCATAAATTAACCACTACTACATAGTATCCTAAGCATATTAAAAAAAAAAACCCTAGATATATATATATAACATTATCAATACTTATACCTAGTAATGATAAAAAAAAAATCCTAATAAATACATAATTTAACACTATTAAACAATCCTTTTAAAAATTCATTCAAACCCTAGATTTATATATACATCATTCTAATCACTTAAAACCTAAACCATAACTAACCCCTACTACATAGTATCCTAAGCATATTATACACACACACACACACACACACACACACACACACACACACTATTATCAACACTTAGAATTAGTTATGATATATTATTAATTATTATTAATTATCATTAATTTATTAATTTATTTGATTTTAATTTTTGTTTAGCTCCGAAGATAGGGTTTATAGACAGCCGACCTGGTTAAAATCTTAAATTCTCATACATCTAAACTATTAATTGACTAATATAAGCAAGCTTTCAATTGACAATTAGTACTGATGATGAATCTCGATTTGAATTTGAAACGTCGATGAAAAAAATGACACCAACTTTGGATTATCCAGAAAATAACTTCAAAACATTAAATATTGGTGAAATGTCAAAATTCTTTAACAACTCCAATTTATATGTGTTATCAAAAATCTTCTTGAGCACTTGGTATGGTCCTATTTTATTGTGTTTCATTTATTGTATGTACCTCTGGATAAACTTAATTTCCTTAAATAGGCCATTACAAATTCAAATTCTTCAAAAGTATTGTGTCTTCTTCACAAATCTTCTCTTTCCTTGTACATAACATTACTTTGTTGTAGCTTCGGCTTGACCTGTTCATGTATTTCTTGTATTCCCTTTGCAAAATCACTTGCATCAACACTCCTTCGATCCTCCAAATTTGGAAACTTAACTAAATACACAACTCCCTTTGGTGATATTCCATAAACAATATCGAATGGAATCTTTCCCATAGATTGATTTAGTGAATCATTATAGGAAAACTCATCTTGAGCCAAAATCAAATCCCATTGCGTTGATTTCTCTCCAGTCAATCTCCTAAACAAATTTCCATGACTCTAGTCAATCACCTCAGTCTTTCCATATATTTGTGGATCGTATGTTGAACTATACAACAACTTGGACCCCATATTTTTCCAAAGTTTCCTCTAAAAATTTCCAATGAACCTCGTATCTCTATCAAAAGTGATACTCCTTCGTAGTCCATGTAACCTCACAATATATGAGAAAAATAAAAAAAACAGGTGAGTAGATCATTGTTCTTTTTGCAAGGTATAAAATGCACCATCTTTGAAATTTTTTCTATTACAACCAATACTGAATCATGACCTTTTAGTTTTCTTGGTAGTCAAAAAATGAATTCCATACTTACATCTTCCCATGGTCTCTCAAGTACTCTCAGTGGTGTATATAACCTTCCTTTCACTATCTGACAAACTCTACAACACTTCACAATATTGTTGGCATCCTTGTCGATGTTGGAATAAAAGTATATTTCCTTCACTAATGTTGTGGTTTTATTAATTCCAATATGTCCACTCAAAGTTATGCCATACATCTCTCTAACACTATTCAACCGCAATGAGATCTGTGGAATGCACAAATTTTGATTCTTAAATAAGAATCCTTCTTGGATGTGGAAATCCAAACATGGTGTTTAATCGATGCTCCAAGGTGCCTTGTAAGCTTTCCAATCCTCAAAAAATATGTTTCCTCTGCATACAACGCTTTCAAAAACTACAAGATAACAACTTCAACTGACAAAGTATTTAGTAGCATTATTCTTCGGCTTAAAGCATATGAAACCTTATTTTTTTCTTAATATCTTTGCCTCAAAACAAATGAGTAACTTTGCAAAAATAATACCCATTTGGAATGATTTTGATTTAGCTTATTTTTCATGTACTATAGTGCCTTATGATCAATAAGTAAAACAAACTCCTTTAGTAGCAAGTAATGTCACCATTTCTTCAAAGCTTGTACAATAGAATAAAGCTCTTGATTATAAACATAGTATTTCTTTCTAGCATCATTCAATTTTTCACTGAAGAATGTGATCGATCATCCTTCTTGGCTCAAAACTACTCCAATCAAGAAACCACTTGCATCATAGTCCACTTGAAACACCTTGTTAAAATATGGAAGTACCAAAACTAGTTTTTCGTTTACCCTTTTCTTCAATTTTTCAAATGACTTCATGGCTTCTCTTCTCCACTGAACCATTCCTTTCTTCATACATTTTGTACATGAAGCACAAGTCTCACTGAAATTTCAAATAAATTTTATATAGAATCTTGAAAAACCATGGAAGCTCCTCACATCAAAAGTACACTTAGGTGTGGGCCAATCAAAAATAGCCAATGCCCTAACACATTCTTGGTAAGGGAAACCTATTCCCTTGGAAATCAAAAAACCTAGGTATACCAACTCCTACTTCAGAAAGGCACACTTATTAAAATTTATTAGTAGTTTCTCTTCCCTCAACCACTGCAACACCTTTCTCACATGCTCCATGTGTTCTACTTTACTTCTATTGAATATTAGAACAACATATAGGTATACAACAACAAATTTTCCTAAAAATGGTTTCAATACTTCATTCATAACTCTCATGAATGTGCTAGGGGAAATGGTTAACCCAAACAACATGAATAGCCACTCAAATAGTCCATCCTTCATCTTGAATGTTGTCTTCTATTTGTCACCTTCCCTTATCTAAATTTGATGATACCCTCTCTTCAAATCAATCTTTGAAAAGTACTTGGCCCCACTCAAAAATTCCATAATGTCATACATTCTTGGTAAAGGAAACCTATACTTAGTCGTGATTTTTTTTATATCTCACTATCCAGTACACATTCTCCATTCACCCCCTTTCCTAGCTGCCAATATTGTTGGTACAACACAGGGACTTAAACTCTCATGGATCAGTCCTCTATCAAGAAACCCTTGCACCTGTCTATTTACTTCTTCATTATTAGTTGGATTCATCCGATAAGGGGATTTGTTTGATAGACTTGAACTTAGTATCAATCAAATTTCATGTGATATACTCAAGGGAGGTAGACCTACTAGAAGATCATCTGCAACTATCCCTTTAAATTCATTCAACAAAGGCTGAATCTCTAGTGGCATAGAAATTATTTTTCTAATCTCTAAGACTTGTCTTAGAATTAATGCCAAATATAAATGGGCCTTTTTTTATATCTCAAAAATTTCTTAGCTAAGAATATATGTTGCTATAAAAATTTATGTTGTCACTTCCCTTATGATCAATGTCACTTATCTCAGTATCCACCATTGGATCCAATATGTACTACTATCCATCCTTTAAAAATTCATAAGTATTCTTACTTCTATAATGGGAAACCTTTCTATCAAATAGCCATGGTCTTCTGAGTAGTACGTGATAGACATCCATCTCTACTATGTCACACAATACTTACTCACTAAACTTTACAATATGAAAGTTTAACAATCATTACTCAGTCATGATCACATGGTATTCTATTTGTAACCATGAGACCCGATATGGATTCGGACGTGGAATACCTTTTAATTGTAACTTCTCCATTACCTCCATGGATACTAGATTTTATGTACTTTCACCATTTATGACCAAATGAAAACACTTTCCTAAATTTTTCATTTAGTTTAAAACACTTATTTTTCTTCTCAATCTCTTCTGATGTATTTTCCTCAAGCTTAAGTAACACTCTTATAAACATCAATTTTTCTCCCTACTTCTCCTGAAGTACTTCCACATTTTTTCCAACAACCAATGCATCATATTCCTAGGTAACTTTCATTCTAGCCTCATTTCTTCATCCTATACTCTACTTCTCTGGACATTCTAACGCCTTGTGACCTTTTACTCTGCATCTGTAACAAATGATCACATACTTACCTCTGCCAAATCCTCTACCTATCCCAATGCGACTTCCCCCTCTTGTATTTTTTATATTGGTCACTTCATCTTCTGTCCCATTACCTCTTGCAACACTTGTCTATAAATTCATCTACTTGTTTGTAGTTTTCATGTAATGCTCAATGCTCAATAGTCTTATTTTGTTTTCCTCCATGTTAGGGTTCTATGTGGCTTTGCTAAATTTGCATTGAAATAAAAACGTATGGTGGATTTCACTTACTCATATTATTTGTAGCAAGTTCATGTAGCTCTACTACAACATATTCATATAGTAAGTTCCTCCATCTATCTTGATATCACAATTGGTCTGCATATTGAAGATAAATATGATTCTTCTCCACAATTTTATATATCCCTGAACATTCATGATAAAATTCTACATAATGGTCTCATGAAATCGAGAGCTTCATATAATTTTATGTCGAAGGTGGTTATGGATGAGTCAGGGTTAGATATCACAAAAACCTACCAAGATATCTATTATTTTGACTCTAAAAAAGTCAAGTGCTTAAGAGTTATCAAAGATTTGGTTGTAACATTGTCTCAGCTTCCTATCTAGAGTGTTGTTATGGACATTATAGTGCATGATATACTACTAAAGTTTGGAATGTTGTTGTCTAGGTCTTGGGCTAAAAAGGTAAGTGGATCTTTGCAAATGGATCTTACATATGCCACCATACCTGTTTTTGAGGGAGAACATCGAAAAATATACAGGGAAGTCCGAATTTATTATATTGTAAGTGATCATGACAATCCAGGAAATCACCCTATCTATGTAGTAGACAATGAAATTGGCACAACCATATTTCATATCAGTGATGATTTTCTTGAACCATCAAGTAAGAAGCTCATTGGTAAGAAAGAAAAGGATATGGAAAAATCGGTAAGGAAAATGTTCTTTGATGGTTCCTATTCAGATCATGTGTGAGGTTTAAAGTTATGAGGAGACCCTTTCTAGATCTTGCACCAATCAAAACAAGATTCAAATTTCAAAATAGTCAAGAATAAAGATTTCGCAGTGAATTTGTACGTTGCGAAATTTCCTGTAGTAGTAGTTTTGTAGCAAATTTGTATGCTGTGAAATTTCATTTTCATCATATCTTGAAAATAGAGAACTGTTTTTTTCCCAAATTTTGTGTGGAGAAGAATCATAGTGTCATTAATTTTCTGACAGAAAATCATCCCAACCCAGGTCACCATTTGAGAGAAAGGTAAAAAACATCATCTACAGAGATTTCATAGCGAAATCTACCAGGATGCTATGAAACTACACAGTCAACAAATTCGGCCTCCATTTGAAGTACCTACTGGGAAAAACGAATTCTAAAGGATCTGATAGACATTTTAGATAGGTTTTTAATCATCATATTGATCAACATGAAATGTTTCAAAATATATTTATTATGTTAAACGAGATCCAAAAAATTAGGAGTTAGGTGCATTTTCTATTTTATCTTGTTGTAACAACTCCTAGAGAAAAGGGAATCCAATGCAATCACTTGTGATTTGACCCCCTTAGAATAGAAATAATAGACAAACTATATATGGTGTAATTTTAGAGGAGGATGAGGTTCGATTGGTGATATATTAGAGTGGATTTATGTTGTATCTGAATGTCTCTGTATTTCCAGTTTAAAGATTCTTGAATGGTTAATGATCAATTCTCTTTTCTTCATTTAATGATTCTTTCTTCTTGTTTTTTATGTGGTATTATTGATGAATGATTTGTATTTGGTATTTTTGATCAATATAGAATAGCGAACGATTTACTATATTCATTTTTGTAAATCATTTCTCATCAAAGATTCATTACCTGTTAGTTGGGAGGATCCTGATTAATATTGTTGTGTATATGTCAAATTAACCTGATGTTGATGTGACTTGTGCATTTTCCTATTCTTCTTTCTATTTATTCATTAAACTCACATGTTTATTATAGGTTGTTCAAGCCTTTTCTTCCAGAGTATGTGTCTAAGAGATTATGGTGTTGATATTAGATTTTCAATATCGTACTCTTGATCCACTTGAGCTTTATTCACCTACCAAACTTATTCAAATTATTTATATCCCGATGGCTAATGGGCTCGTTATTAAAGAAGTATAAGAAAAAATATTGGTGCCAACATTTCTGGCACCATTTATGGGGAACATAGACATGAATATATCTTCCCTGTGCTATACGACAAATACTACGACCATTTCTTGACGGTGAAAAAAGATTGGTGATAGAACAGACTGTAATTTTCATTGTGGAAACTCCACACATTTAAAGAACTTACTGGTGGTTCAAATCAAGTTACAATACTCCACTGAAGAATGAGCTCAAAAATAAAAATGAAATGAAGACACAGGAATTCCAGGTATCAAGTTATAAGTTTATTTTGAGAACTTATGTTATTTTTTGTCAGCTCTTTCTTGTATTTTCCCTCACATGTCAGGAGAATCATCATTTTCTTTATTTACTATAATGATCATAAGCCCTCTTTTATATATCCCTCTTTGGAAGAAGAAGGTTTTCATTCTTCATGCATTATTGATGTTGAACCTATTCCTTCATCCGAAACACATGTGAAAGATGATGTGCATATACTCATCCTTCCTGAACATGATCAACCTTGTAACCATGTGAATGATAAATTTGATTCACCACCTTCTCTAATCATAGTACCACCTTCTATCATGTCTGTTGAAACTTGCAACCATATTGTTGAACCTCACTTTCACCCACTAATGTTTAGAATAGAATTAGAGAGAATAATTTTAAACCCTTAAAGTTTCCATCTACCATTCATCCTTACCCTCCAAAGTTTTTAGAATATCTTCCTCTTTTTGTTGGAGAATATCATATCATAACTAAGAATCATTTGAGAGATTTTCAAAAAAATCATTGACAATTTGTAAATCATGCATGAGGATGTTGTCATGACGTTATTTTCCAAATATTTAGTTGGGGATGCTTCTTTGTGGTTTAAAAATCCGGAGGTTGGTTCTATTGGTTCGTGAGTTGAGTTATATAGTGATTTTTCATGATATCAGGGAGAGAAAGAATCCTTTGATCAATACTTAACTAAGTATTGTGCTTTAGAAGAGAGAAGGATGAACTTATTTCTACATTCAACAGGAGGTTTTACATTTTTATTTGCAGTATTCCTTTGGAGATCTGACCTTATGAAACTGCTTCCATGATGTGTTATTTACAAGCTCAACAACCTGATCTTATCTGTTTTCTGAGATAAATGATATCTTCATCATTAGCACAATTGTTTGTGGATTTTATAGAAATTGAGAAGAAATTTTGGGATTGTAATAGACTTCGAGATAAGGCTTATGCTAAAGGTATGCGTGAACAGGAGAAGGAGGAAGGATATAAACATAAATCACATTTGGGGAACTTTGGTCAGGGATTTTTATTTCATGATCAAAGAAATTTTGTTGCTTCTAATTGTCATGAAATGAATTAATCCCAAGAGTTGTTGTTGAAGGAACAAGGAGGTCACCTATTTCTCAGCAAAATACATTTCATGCAGTGGCATTCATCTCTGATGGATCAACAAGTTTTTGATATTGGTTTTGAAGAGCAGTAGCAGTTGTGATGGAGTCTTATTTTTCAAATTCTTTGAAGATTTCAGAATTTATCATACCACCTGCTTATCAAGGTGAATATGATTTTCCAAAGAATTTTCGATGGTTGTTGATAAATCTCTGTTGTTATTTATTAATCAATTGTAGACATGAGATTCAGTCATAAAGGTACTTTCATGGTTTTTATGTAAGTTTGATTACACCTAAGAAAATTTGTCAGTTGGTTAGAGTAGGGTAGAGTAGAAAATAATCTTGATTTCGAGCGTTTTGTTTTCAGCTTCTTGGTTGGTAGTAGATTAGCAATAAGGACACCAATATCCCAATGGATAAAATCACAGGTATTCTTGTTCTTGGAAGATCGTAGGGAGCATGCCATCCCCTTTGGAGTTGATGTTAGCACATGAAATGTATTGAAGGTCATTTCCCATTTGTTTTGTTTTGTTTGGTTTTTGTTTGAGACATAACTAGTCTTTCTAAAACTAATTATCAGGTTCCAGGTTTTATTGAGTCCTATTTAAGAGAAATTGAGCACCATCCCAAGTCATAGATAGGTGGTGGTAATTTAACAAGATATGGTCAAGTCAGTATTCTCTCATGGTTTTCATGGTTTTGTTGTCATAATATCATCCAAATAGGCAAGTCAAGATCCACTTCATCGCGTCTTCAAGTATCATGACGGTATGTTTGATCATATATAAAAGGATATCTATAATTTAAAAAAACCACTTTGTACCCTTTGTGATAGTTAACTAATCAAGCTCAAATTCATTGTTGAAGTTCCTAACCTTTCGCAGTAAGGTACACTTGTCTACCAAATCATTGCATAATTATTTTTTCCTCTTGATTGATTTTTGTGTGTGGGATTTAATGGTGTCCTACCTTCAAATTCATTTATCATGGGTCATAATTAAGAATATTTTTCAATTTATTTTTTAATGGTTAAACCATTTGAAAATTCCCATGCTGCAAAAAATCTCATCATGCAAAAACTTTGTCTCTGCCTAAAAATATGTCAGTCTTTCTGTATCTCGTGTTTTCAATCATATCCTACTTATCATCAATATCATTATGTTCCATCATTTTTTTATATCAAATCATGGTCACTACAGAAAACCCCATTCACAGCAAAAAATTAAGTTCTTGCTGCAGAAACCCTGTTATATAAGAAAATTTCTATTCTCCAATAATTTTTGTGTGTCCTTGAATATTTGTTGTTGTTTGAGTTTAAAAAATCCATTTTACCTCTTATTGACATTCATGGAGCATGATAAATAAAACAATAAACCTAACAAGGGTGTCTAGATCATGAGGGTTGAACCAAATGATATGCAATAACTACTAAATTCTAATCTTGTTTTTAGAGAATCATTTGCAGTTGCAAAAAATGGATTGGTATTAAGGTTCATATAATGTGTGAGGTTTAAAGTTATGAGAAGACCCTTTCTAGATCCTGCACCAATCAAAACAATATTCAAATTTTAAAACATTCAAGAATAGATATTCCGTAGCGAATTTGTACTCTGCGAAATTTCTTGTAGCAACAATTTTGCAACAAATTTGTACGCTGTGAAATTTAATTTTCATAATATATTGAAAATTTTGAACTGGTTTTTAACCACATTTGGTGAGGATAATATTGAAAGTGTCATTAATTTTATTAAATAAAAACATCCCAACCTAGTTCTCCATTTGGGAGAAAGGTAAAAAACATCATCTACAAATATTTTGCAGTGAAATCTACGAGCATGTTGCGAAACTGCACAGTAAGAAATGTCAACCTCCATTCGAAGTGTGAGTTGGGACAAAATACTTGTAAAGGATATGATACATGTGTTATACATGTGTTTCATCATCAGATTGATCACCATGACATGTTTCAAAAGATATTTATTCTGTTAGACAAGATCCAAAAAATTAGGAGTTAGGTACATTTTATGTTTTATCTTGTTGTAACAACTCGTAGAGAAAAGGGAATCCAATGCAACCACTTGTGATTTTACCCCCTTAGACTAGAAAGAATAGATAGACTATATATGGTGTAATTTTGGAGGAGGATGAGGTTCGATTGGTGAGATATCAGAGTGGATTTTATGTTGTATCCCAAGGACTCTGTATTTCCAGATTAAATATTCTTGAATGGTTAATGATCAGTTATCTTTGCTTCATTTCATGATTCTTTCTTCTTATTTTTTATGAGTCACTATTGATGAATGATTTGTATTTGGTATTTGTGAGAAAGATGGCACAATGAATGATTTACTGTATTCATTTTTTAAAATATTTTCTCATCAAAGCTTCATTATCTATTAATTGGGAGGATCCTGATTAATATTGTTGTGTATATGTCAAATTAACCTGATGCTAATGTGACTTATGCATTTTCCTATTCTTCTTTCTATTTATTCATTAAAATCACATGTTGATCAGAGGTTGTTCAAGCATTTTCTATTGAAGTATGGTCTCTAAGGGATTATGGTGTTGATATTAGATTTTGAATATCTTACTCTTGATCCAGTTGATCTTTATTCACCTACCAAACTTATTCAAATTATTTATATTATGATGGGTATTGGGCTTGTTCTTAAATCAGTCTAAGAACAACTCCTAGTGATAACATGGCTTTTAATCATTTCTCCTTCTAAATAATTTACATCTCTTTCCTGTAAATTGGAATTTGAGACCACAAATAACATTACAGAATATGAAGCTTTGTTGTGGGGGTTAAGAGCTGTAAAAGATATGGGGATCGAAAAATTAGCAGTTTTTGGAGATTTTGAATTAGTCATACATCAAGTCAAGAATATTTATCACACAAATAAGAAAATACTAAATAAATACAAGAATGAGGTATGGTATGTTGTTGAAAAATTATTTTTGGCTTTTAATATCACATTTGTTCAGAGAAACTTTAAGCAGCAAGCAGATTCACTAGCATTAGAAACTAACAATTTCAAGACTCCATTATGTTCCAATTTGAGATATGAAATTGAGGTTAAACACGAGCCTTCAATCCTATTTAAAATCAAACACTGACAAGTTTTCAACGATGATTGAGAACTTAAGAGATTTCTAGAAACTATTGATGAATTTTCTACAATTTCTATTGACCAAGAGAATGAAAATGATGAGATAAAAGTTGAATTAGATGTTCCTTTTTAGAATAAGGCAGTAGGGAATAGAATTGTGGAGTTAAAGAAAAATCACATTCCAAAGGGTTTATTCCCACTGGAAATAATTTTTGACACCAATGATGTTTCCAATGAATCTTCCATTCAGAGTCAGGAAAGGGATGTGTTTGATTACAATATTGGCATTGTTGCAGATCCAAAGATCATTAAACTATCCAAAGAATTGACAGAAGAGAATAGGAATAAGTATGTTAAACTTATGAAGGAATTTGACGATATTTTTGCTTGGTCATATGAATACCTTAATATTTTTTACAGTGACATGATTCAACATACAATTCCTTTGAAACTGGGATCTAAAACTTTCTCGCGGAAAATGAGACAATTTAATCCTATGTCGTTTCCTATCATTGAAAAAGAGTTTAAAAGACTTCTAGATGCTAAGATTATAGTACCTTTGAGATATTCATAGTGGGTGGTAAATTTGGTGTTGATAAGGAAGAAAAATAGTGAAATAAAGTTATGTGTGGATTTTAGAAATTTGAACAGGTGTTCACTCAAAGATAAGTATCCATTACCAAAAATGGATCACATTTTGCAGAAAGCGACAGGTGCTTAGAGGATATCCATGTTAGATGGGTATTCTGGATACAATCAAATTGCAGTATTTGAAGAAGATAAAAAGAAAATTGCTTTCACTACTACATGGGGTCCCTTCATGTATAACATGATTCCTTTTTGGTTGATGAATGCAAGGGCTATGTTCCAAAGATCAATGGCCATTTCATTCATTGGAGAAAAGGAAAAATTCATAGTGATCTATATTGATGACATCACTATTTTCTCAAAATATGATGATGAACACTTGTAGCACCTCAAGAAGACATTTAAGAAATGCAGAAGGTATGGCATATTTTTAAACCTAAAGAAATATCATTTCTATATGCATGAAGGAAAATCCTAGGTCATATTGTATCTAAATGAGGAAATACAATAGATCCTGAGAGGGTGAATGCTATTCAGAAGATTGATAATCCTAGAAATAAAAAATCCATACAATCCTTCATAGGTAAGATTAACTTATTAATGATATTCATGCCTAATTTTGATGCGATCATTAAGCTCATTGTGAATATGTTGAAGAAGGATGTTGAGATTAAGTGTACATAAGAAGCTCATTCATCCTTTGAAAGAATAAAACAAGCTTTAATTGAAGCTCTTGTCCTCATTAGTCCATATTATTCTAAGGATTTCTTGATCTTATCCTTTTCTTTTGAAGAAACAATTGTTGTAGTATTGATGCAGAAAAATAAAGAAGGAAAATCTCTTAGAGATGCATAAATTAAGTATAACATAATGAAAAAACAGGCTTATGCCTTAGTGAAGGTATTGAAATTCTTTAGATTTTATGTTTTGCATTCTAAGATAATTGCCTATATTACTAGAACCAATATAAAAGATATGCTTTTGTAGCTAGACAATGAAGGAAAGAGAGGTAAATGGATAGAAAATCTCTTGGAATATGATGTAGAACTCAAACCTACGAAGTTGATCAAAGGGTAGGGTCTGGAAAGGTTGTTTTCTAACTCAAATTGAAAATCTCTTGGACTGAAACATATTGTTAAGACCTAATATTGGCT